>CABHPH010094375.1:24354-42131 GCA_902168325.1 Peromyscus nudipes
TGATGAAGAAAAAACTGGGAGAATTTCCCTGGATATTCTGGATCTTGCTGCTGCCTGTACCTTCTTATCAGGACCAGAGACCAGTCGACACATCCCCATTTGCATGGCGCTTTTATTTGACTGAAAATTATACTAATTATGCTAAAACACAGACCTTTGGCCACCTATTGACTACCGCTGATTGCCCCTTGCAAGGATGTCAGAATCCCATTTTACTCAACTTTACTGATTTCCATAATTCCCCCGGCAAGGTGGCTCCTGCTATCTGTTTTTTTGTATGATCAAACTGTTCACAATTGCAAAACTTATTTGAAGAAGAAAAGTGTAGGATGTCCCTATTCTTACTGCAAAATTCATGATGCCATTCCTTTTGCTAAGGGACAGGTAATTGGGAGAGAATGGAATGGCCCTAAATTTATAAGACATCTTTATAAGACATCTACAGGATATTTCCTAGTGGTTTGGGACCTGTGGGACTCACAATGGACTAGTTCAGTAGAAGGAGCCATGTATACGGCCCGAACAGCCACATGGCCTAGCTCCAGACTCTACATTGGGCACTCTTATGTACAAGTACAATCTACGGTCCATCATAATATCAAGAAAAAAAATTTAATGACACAAATATCATCCCCCTCCTCTCAATTTTCTTGGCTTTTCCTCCTCTGAGAAGGCCTTATGTTTGCCAATGTTACTGGCATTGGAAATCTCTCATCATGCTTCCTATGTGCAGCCTTGGGATGTCCTCCCCTGATAGCAGTACCCCTGCCTCAGGTCCTTAATTGCACCGCCACTGATAATTCCCATGACTTCTGCCCCATCCTTGAAGTACCCTTGTTTCTTGACCCAGGCTGCTCCAAGTTTGATCTTTGCTTTTCTAGTGTTTCCCTTCCCTTTTGCAACTAGACCGTATTACCCAATCATCCTTTTGCCCCCCCACCCTGGATTTTTCCTTTGGTGCAATGGCACTCTATCAAAAAATTTGACCATCCCTATCCCACCGGACATGCTCTGCCTACCTGTTACTCTGGTCCCACAACTTATGCTCAGGACCCCTGCGGAGTTCTTGGGATGGGACACCCCCCAGCCCAAGCAAAAAAAGAGCTGTCTTCTTGCGCCTTGTGGCCAGAATTTCCCTCGCCACCTCTCTGGTCTCTGCAGGCTTGGTGGGAGGAGTTCTGGGTCATTCCCTCATAACAACAGCTCACCTATCCAAGCAACTTCAGGTAGCAATTGAGGGTTCTGCAACATCCTTATCCTCCCTCCAGAGGCAGTTAATCTGTCTTGCACAGGTTGCCCTACAAAACCGATGGGCCTTGGACCTGCTGACAGCAGAAAAGGGTGGGACATGCCTTTTTCTGAAGGAAGAATGTTGTTATTATATTAATGAGTCTGGAATGGTAGAAACCCAGATAAATAAGCTACATAAACTTAGCCTAGTGCTACATAAGCAGCAATTCTCTGCCGCAGCAGATGATTGGTGGAAATCATCCATGTTCTCCCTTTTAATGCCTCTTGCAGGACCGTTAGTCAGCCTTTTGTTATTTGTAACTTTGGGTCCCTTTATAATTGGCAGGCTAATCCGATTCATCAAAAAACAAATAGACTCCCTGGCCTCAAAACCTATACAGGTTCATTACCATCGGCTTGAAATGCTAGATCGAGGATGTGATCCCCATGGTATTTCTCAGTCCTCTTCTCCTTTAGGAGCAGCATAAAGTCCAAACCTATGCTTATTGGCATCATCTGGTATGGACACCGCTAGGTGCAAGGCCAAGCACTGCAGGGGAAGACTGATTTAATAGCCCTTGGTTCGGATTCCCTGAGAGACAAACCTGACTTGCATAGAGGTTGGTATCTAGAGGCAACAAAATGCCTAAGTCCTTTCCTCCCCAAAAGGTACCCTTTTTCTCAAGCCCGCAGTGGCTCTAGGAGGAGTCAGGTCAATGTCTCCCCCAGCTGGTTCAGGTCCGCCACCATTCAGGTGGGCACACTCCCTCATAAAATAAAATAAAGGGAGGAGATGCTGAGGACAATTTTAAGAGCCATGACATATTGCTTGCCAGAAACTTTTGACATGCCTGGACAAGTCCTGAGTTATTAGAAAATAACTTAGCATTTCCTTATCTTTCTGCTACAGTGACCATTAGTAACAATGTTTTGTGGTTAGGTTGCTTGGTTGAGTTGCTTGGCAACTCAACAGTCCCCTGATCTTTTCCCAAAGAAAGTTTCCTGGTCTGCTCCTATAAAACCCACCTGAGAAAAATAAAATTTTGCAGCTTGATCAGAATACTGTCTTGCTGTCAATTCTTTGTGTCTCTTGTCCCTTTCATTCGCCATTCCCCCTTCCAGGGTCTCTGTTGAAGATCCCGCTGGCTGGGACACTTTGTTGTTTTGTGTTTTTGTTTGTTTTTTGAGAAATAAATTAAGGGTGGATAGGGAGCAGGAGAGGATCTGCAAGCACTTGGTGGGAGGGAAAGAATATGTATTTAAATTTAAGAATTGTTTAAAATAAAAAATATTAAAAAGGAAGAGACAAGTTTATATTGTATTACCTGTGATGTTCTGTAATAAATCTTCTTGCTCAATAGTATATATATATATATATATATATATATATATATTTCTATAGATGTATATAGATATAGTTTATTGTTTTATTTGCCGTATGTGTTTTATTGAATTAATATTCTTAAATTTATGTATCCTTTTTCTTATTCCTGGATAATTAGGCATATTCAACTTTTCATAATTATTTACAATATAGTAATAAATACTAAAAGTTTGTGGATATAGTGTACTTTATTGATGGTATTCAAGAAAGGAGGGATCCCTAAGCCCCTCCCTTTCTTCTGGGGTTCTGGGATGGAAACTGTGATGGTGATGCTCAGTGTTGGGGGTTGAGTTGGCATAGGAACTCCTTCACAGCCAGGACCTCTCTTGCTCTTGTGATGTTACTGGAGTTGATGGTCCAGGGTTTCCTTTTCCTTGGAGGTCATGTAGGCCATGAGGTCCACTGCTCTGTTGTTGTATTTATATTCATTATCATACCAAGAAAGGACTTTTACAAAGTTGACATTAAGAGCACTACCAGCCCAAGCTGGTAGTCGTGGAAGAGTAGGTATCACTGTTAAAGTTTCAGGAGACAACCTGGTACTCAGGGTAGCCTGAAATGTCATTTAGTGGGCCCTTGGATACTTGCTTCACAATCTTCTTGATGTCATCATATCATACTTGGCAGCTTTCTCCAGGTGACATGTCAGATCTATGTCAGACATGCTGTAGATAGGAACACAGAAAGTCATACTAATGAGCTTCTGGTTCAGTTCTGGAATGACATTTCCCACAGCCTTAGCAGCACCAGTGGATTCAGGGATGATATTCTGGGCCATCACACCACAGCTTCCAGAAGGGCCCTTCACAGTTTTCTGGATGGCAGTGATGGCATGGACTGTCATCATGAGTCCTTCGACAATGCCAAAGTTGTCATGGATGACCTTGGCCAGAGGGGTTAAGCAGTTGGTGGTACAGGAAGCATTGTTGACAATCTTGAGTGAATTGTTATACTTCTCATGGCCAACACCCATCACACACATGGGAGAACCAGAAGAAGGGGCAGAGATGATGACACTTTGGGCCCCACCATGCAAATCGGCTCCAGCCTTTTCTACTGGTGAAAACACTAGTAGACTTCACAACATACTTGGCACCAGCATCATCCTGTTTGATATTGGTGGGATCTTGCTCCTGGCTGTTCTGAAATTCACTCTGTAGACCAGACTGACCTTGAACTCAGAGATCCACCAGCCTCTGCATTCTGAGTACTGGGATAAAAGTGTGCAACACCAGACCTGGCCCTAAACTTTTCATTAAATCCCTTTCACTTCTCTTTAATTCCATTTCACTCTTCTTTAATTTCTTTTCACAAGTTGGAAGCTTAGCTGAATAGAGTCTTGCTCTGAGGTCACCACTCCCTTTATTGCACTTAATAGCATGCTTTTCTTTATTCAATTTACACTTCCTGGTCCTCCTTTCTTCCTCCATTTGTACATTTTGTATTTTTCCTTGTTCAGCTTACATCTTTCCATTATAGATCTGCATAAGACTGGCCACTAATAGCCACATAATACAGTCAATGCTAGCTTGCTTTGAAATGTCCTTTGCTAAAGCTGTTAGTCCATAGTTCTTCAATTTAGCCTCAGGTGGAATTTTTTGACAAGGGCAGAAAGCAGCCATGTTCTTCACCAAAATATTCAACAATGCCAAAGTTGTCATGGATCACAAGAACAGTCTCTAGGCTACATACTAATATTCTTCTCCTCTGAAACCTCTTGAACCAGGCCCTCACAGTTCAAATCACTCTCAGTACCACTGTCTTCCATGTTTCTACTATTATGGCCTATAAAATTCTTCTTTAAGCATTCAGATGCTTTTCTAATACAAGGTCCCAAACTCCACATTCCTCCCAACAATAACATGATCCAGGATATCACAGTGATATCCCAGCCCCTGGTACCAACTTCTGTCTTAGGGTTCCAATTGCTATGAAGAGAAATGATGACTACAGCATCTCTTATTAAAAAAATTAATTGGGGCTTGCTTACAGTTCAGAGAATTAGTTCATTGTCATAATGATAGGAAGCATGGTAGTATGTACGCAGATGTGATACTGGACAAGTAGCTAAGAGTTCTATATCTGGATTTGTATGCAGCTGGAAGAGAGTAACACTGGGTTTAGCTTGGGCTTCTGAAACCCCAAAGCCTAATGGATGTATAAATCTAATTAATCTTATTAAAAACCAGGTGTCAGATATGGGGGTAATAACATGAAAAATCAGGGAAGCAGGGCAACGGCCACCAGTGATTTGCTAGCTCTTCTTTTCCTCCAACCAAAAGGGTCCAGATCTGTCTCTGCCCCAAGTTATCACTTCCTGTCTCTTTTCTGTACAGACCTCAAGACCTCTATGGTTAACTTGTGGCTACCTCTGTCCTGTGACTCCAAGCAAGTTTTATTTGTCAGAACACAAATAAAATATCACACAACATTTCCCACTTTTGTCTAAATTAAAAGCAAAGGTTTTTAACTAACATAGAAAAACTATATACAATAAGTACAATAACTATGTATAAATGTATAAAGGCTGTAATTATATTAACAATGTCTAATCCATAGCATTTGACAAATTCAGAGAAAACACTCCATTATATACCCTATCTTTTTGAGTCCAAAGTGTTGTAACTAATTCATTTTCTATCCTAACTTGCATTATCAACCCAAAATTATCTTTTTTATGTCTCTCAACCATATATACTTTACACAACTTTTATGAGTTTCTTTTCTGAATTTGTTAACAAGGAAAACTGTGCCTATCTACTCTTCAGCTCCATCAGAGACCTGAGAAGAATATAATATTACCTGAATAAAGAGGAAGTACAGAGCAAACAACTTCCAAAACTAAGAAATGAAAGAACCATCTGGCTGCTTGGGCAGTCATCCAAGGTTCCTCTATAATGTTGAGGCACCAGTTTTGGACCTGCAGGCCTAGATTATCTGACATATTTTTCTGTGAAGCAGGATTTTTGAAGGACTGTCCCACCCTGTCTTGGCAAGGTTTGACAGTCATTGTCTCTTGCATTCTACTTGTCCAATTTGGATAGCATATTGTCAGTAGTCAAGGAAGACATTTTCTTCCCCAGTGGCTAACTTTTGCTGCAAGTAAACTCCATGTGGAATTTCCTCAATGCCCATCATCTACTCTGAAGTAGATTGGTGCTGCCAGGATATTTATGATAATGTCTCATTATCATAAAAAAGAACTTTATGTTATTAAAACATCTTAAATGCCATATTCTGTAGGACTCCGAAGTGTTTGAAGACCACCTGTCTGTCTAAAATATATCTTTTTTTGTCCTTGAAAAGTACCTAACATGACTACAAGTTTGATTGTAATAGGTGACTAATCACTAAACTTTATTTCTTTATTATCCTAAATAGGCTGTAATAATGGCTTTCAAACTAGAAATTTACATTACATTTTAAAATGAACTTTATAGGTATAACACCTTGAACAAGAGTAGAAACATATGCACAGTATGTGCTAACAAAAATTGCTTTACATTTCTATCAATCTACAAAAATATCTTAAACAAGAGTAGAAACATACATACAGTATAACAAAAATAATCTCAAATTTATATTAATATACAAAAATGCATACCAATGTAAAAATATTTAAAACTGGTAGTTGCTTTTTTGGATTAAAAGTAGATTCAAATCTTCCATTTATCCTATTTCTAAATCTCCCCTATTTCTTTTTAGAATGAGATCCCCAAATCTAACCTTTTTTATTTAGCTTTTTTCCTGACCATTACAAGTAACAACTTGTAACCAATCCCCATAAAAATGACAAATATCCATAACCCACTAAAGGACAAAAAACTGCCCATCCCATCTCTTGGGAATGTGGGTGTTATGTTCTTAAAATTACTTCCTGCTGTCTGGGGCAACAGCATCTTTAGGGGACTCTGAAAAAATTGGGATACTTGTCAAGTCCTGGTAGCTAGCTGAATGATTTTTTTGTCCAATCTCTGTAATGGCAAAGTGCAGGGCTTATCTCAATTCCTGGCTAGAGTAGTCTGTGAGGTTGAAGCATTGCAGCTAGCCACCTTGGAATTGTCCTGAGCAGTTTGTAGTACAGAGCCTATCTTTAGGTGGTGTTTGTCACCTTAGTGGCATCAGCACAATGCAGGTGTAATCACCGTTGTGAGGCCCCATTCTCCTTTTGGAGACTTCAAAAGTCACTGTTAGGCACAGTTATGGGTCACTGCAGAAAACTTAAACATTTTAAATGTCATATACAGCAGATCTTGAAGAGGTTAAAGGGCAATAAGTTGTTATGTAGATCTAGAGTACAATAACTTAATTCCTAGTTATCTGACACAGACTCAAACCCCAAGTCATCTATAACAAACTGTACAAAGCCTTTCTCTAGAATTCGTACTGTGTATGACTATTAATATCATAACAGAGTGTAAAATATATACATATTGATTTTATAAATTTTGAAATAATATTTATACCTTAAGGAAAGTTATAAAGAGTCTAAATAAAATCAAAGGATTATGAGATTAGTAGCAATAGAATAGTCCTTTAATATTGGTTTTTCTACTGTCAAATATCAGGTGGCTCTTCTGACATGAGACAAGGATTTGAGATTTTTCCTTTTAACAACTATGCTTGGGTTTTAAAAAGGAGAGAGCTACACTCCACCTCCAAAGTTAGCTTTAATTTCTAAATAGACTGTAGATGAATTTCTAAATGGTCTTATCAAATAAAAAAAACAGAGATTTTGCAATTTCCTTTTAACAAACATGCTTAGGTTTAGAGAAGGAAAAAACCATTCTCCAACTCCAAAGCCAGCTTTAATTTTTAATTGAACTGGGACTACTTATTAATTTTGATATAAAATTCATACCTTAAGAAACGTTTTAAATAGTCAGAATGAAAGAATTGTGAAATTAGTGGCAATGGAATAGTCTTTTAATTTTGGTTTTCTTCTGTCCCATGTCAGATGACTCTTCTGATGTGATACAGAGATTTTAGATGTTCCTTTTAACTAGCATTCTTGGGTTTAGAGAAGGAGAAAGCCACACTCCAACTCCAAAGCCACCTTTATTTAATTGAACCGGGACTACAAAAAGACCATTTGTGTTGTGTCTGTAGAGAAGAGCAGAGACAAACATTTAGGAAGTCTGATGAAATTTTATATGTGATATACCAATAAGCCATTTTACTCTTCTGCTTGGGCCTTTTTTTGTCTGGATGATTTGTCCTTTTTCTTCAACTGTCTCATTAGTTCAATGTTTTTCAGATTCTTTAGCCTTCATTCTCCTGAAAGGCCAAAAAAAAAAACCTTCCCCAAACTTTGGGGAAGTTCTCTTTTGGTAAGTAATATCTGATTAAATGAAAAGAATTTGTTAGTGAAATAAGTTAATTTAAGTTGGATGGTCATGCTGGTCAATGAACTATCACCTCTTCTAGTTAAGAGGTCTTTCTTGTTAAAATCGAAACTTTATCAATTTTAGTGGTTTCCACAGCTTATCTTTTCCTGTAGAAAAAATAGCAAAACCTCATCTCCAACTTAACACTTATCCTGGTTTCTATTCTGAAGTCAGCACATCCTTAAAGTATATAGACTGATTTAATTCTGAAGTTTTTTCTATTATCCAATGTCTCTCCACAGCTGTTGTTCCTTTCTCGTTAGCATTGAGAAAATTCAATGTTAACAGAGCATTATGTAATCTATTTCTGGGGGGAGTTGTTACCCCTTTCTGTTTATTTAGCATATCCTTTAGAGTTCCATTTATTATTTCTATGACTGCTTGGCCTGTAGGATTAGGTGGATTACTTGTAATATGCTTTATATTGTAATAAGCAAAAAAAATGTCTCATTTTACCAGAGACATATGCTGGAGCATGATCAAGTTTAATTTGTGCAGGCATATCCATGATGGCTATAACTTCTAGAAAATGTGTGATTACAGAATCAGCTTTTTCAAAACTCAGATCAGTCACACATTGAAATATTGAATAAGTATCAATAGTGTGGTGTACATATTTCAATTTTCCAAATTCTGCAAAGTGAAACACATTCATCAGCCACATTTCATTCGTCTCAGTACCCTTTGGGTTACATCATGCTGGTTGTGGAGTTTGATTGTAAAAAGAACAAGTAGGACATTTCCTTACAATTTCTTTGGCTTGTTGCCAGGTTATGGAAAAATCCTTTCTTAAACCTTTACTATTGACATGATGTTTTTATGAAATTCTGAGGCCTACACCACATTTCCTATCAATAGTTTATCAATCTCATCATTACCTGGTGCTAGAGGACCTTGTAGACCCATATGGGATTGGATGTGAGTTATGTATAAAGAATGCCTCCTATTCCTTATTATATCTTGTAACTGAGTAAATAACAAAGTTAATTCTGACTCATCAGGGATACATTCTGAAGTCTCAATATGTAAGACCACTCTTTCAGCATACTGAGAGTCAGTAACTATGTTGAGAGGTTCTGAAAAACCATTAATACCGACAGAATAGCATACAAATCCGATTTTTAAACCAAATTGCAAGGACTTTGAACCACTTTATTTAAATTTTCTAATCTGTATAAAATGTATGGGCTTCAGATAATGGGTGTTCTCTGAACAATGTTAGGCAGAATCCAATCAGCTCTCTTTATAAGTTAAATTCTATTGTTTTTTGGATATTTGTTATTAATCTCTCCCAAAAAATTACTGCAAACTCTTTGCCAAGGTTCACTTAATGCTCATAATTTGTCAATTTCATCCTTAGTTAAAGGTACTACAATTTCTGCTGGGTCTATTCCTGCTAATTGACAACATCTCAATTTTTCTTTTAAAATCAAGTCAGAGATATTTTCCACATAAGTATTCAATTTTTACTGTTTATTTGGTAGAAATATCCATTCCAATATAATATCTTCCCTCTTCTTTAAAATTTCTGTAGGAGAATGCTTAGAGGGTAAAATAACCAGAATGCAATCAAGCTTTGGTTTCACATGATCCACATGTTCTTCCTGTACTTTCTTTTCCACCAATGCCAACTCTCTCTCAGTTTCAACTGATAATTCTCTTGGTCTATTTAAGTCATTGTCACATTCTACGGTTATTAACAAATTACTCAATTTGTTACTTTTTACCCCCAAAACAGTTCATAGATGGGAAATGTCTTTGAACAATCTTTGAAAATCATTAAGTTCATAATCGATCTCTCCTAATTTGCACCTTTTGGGGTCTAATATTTTTGTAAACCTATTTTATATCCTAAGTAATTAATACAATCTCCTCTTTTTTTCTTTTCAGAAGTTATTTGTAATCCCCAACAAGGCAAAAATGTTTTTACTTCTTCAAACATTCTTTCTAAGGTATCTGCATTTGAATCAGCTAGTAAAATATTGTTCATGTATTGAAACATTATAGATTTAGGAAATCGTTTGCATAATACTTCCAATGGCTGTCATACAAAATATTGGCACAAGGTTGGGCTATTTAACTTTCCCTGCGTGAGAACTTTCCATTGATATGCCTAAACTGGCTGAGAATTATTATAAGTAGACACCATAAAAGCAAATCTTTCTCTGTCTTTTTCTTTTAAAGGTATTGAGAATAAACAGTCTTTTAAATCGATAAGTATAAGAGGCCCTCTTTTAGGTAACAAAGTAGGCAAAAGAATTCCAGATTGTAGAGAGGCCATTGGCTGAAATACTTTGTTAATTTATCTTAGGTCTGTTACAATTCTCCATTTACTAGATTTTGTTTTAATAACAAATACAGGAATATTCCAAGGGCTGGTTGATTCTTCAATATTCTGAGCATTTAACTACTCTTGTACCAGCTCTTCTAAAGCCTACAGTTTCTCTGTTGTTAAAGACCATTGCTGAACCCATACAGGCTTGTCTGTTAACTATTTTAAAGGTAGAGCTGTTGGTGTCTTTGAAAGATCAGCAGTTGTTATGCCTTGTTCTTGTACAATTTGGATGACCAGTGACTGTTCTTCATAATAATACCTCCTAATATTTTTGTCAGAAACATGTGTTAGTTTACAGTTTGTTTCTGAGGTTGGAGGAATGTTAATCTAGGTATTCCATTGTTGTAATAGATCATGGCCCCATAAATTCATAGCTATATTAGCCACATATGACTTTAATATTCCTCTCTGTCCTCTGGCCCTATGTATTTGAGTCATCTTGTGTTCTGTTTCACTTGAGATAATGTTGCAATCCCTAACAGCTGAACATTTACTTCCTGAAGAGGCCAATTTGAATGCCAAAATTCTAGTGCAGTTATTGTAACATCCACACCTGTGTTTACCAAACCTTCCAAGAAAACATCATTTATTCATATTTTTAATTTTGGTCTTTGTTCATTTATAGAATTTTGCCAAAAATTGCTTTATGGTTTTCCCTAAATTTCCTGTTCTCTCTGCTACAGCTATTTTATCATCCTGAGCAGCCTGGTTTATTCCAATAGGTGTTTGGTTGTTTAATTGATCTTAGAAAGTGTTTTGTCTATGATGGAAGGAAAGGTCTGAACTGAATTTGCTATGGGCACCTGCGTCAGGTCCTTTGGAGAGCCTTCAATGGTAGAGGCAAAGGATTACCTTGTCTGTCCCTTGTTGATCTACATTCATTGGTCCAATATTTACACTTACCACACCTTCTGCATAATCCATAAGGGAGGGGCATTCTGTTGCCATTGTTTCTTGAATAAACATTGTTTCTAGGAATGCACTGTTTATACTACCTTTTCAAATGACCTTGTTTACCACCATTAAAACATCTGACATTATTATTTTTCCTCAGAGTTTTTGATATCACCTCTCCTATCCACATATCATTATGTTTGTGAGACTCGATGTTAAGTGTGTCCATGATCCAGTCCTGCAAGGGTACTGAACTGGCCTTTAACAGCCTGATCACCATCTTGCATGCTGCATTCATGTTCTCAAAAGCCAAAGATTCAATTATTACCTGTCTAGCTTCTGAATTTGGTGTCATTCTATTTACTGCTGAAGACAGCCTTTGTATAAATCCATGAAGGATTCTTTTGGGCCTTGTATAACTTTCAGAAATGATTCAATTTTCTACCCTGCTTTCTTAATTCTGTCCCATACATTTATGGCTGCCCTGTGGCATAAAATTAGGGTTTGGTTATCAGATAAATACTGTCTTTGTATATCAGCATAATCACCTTATCCAAGGAGCTGATCCTGGTAAATTTCCACACCTCTGATCCTATGTCTTGGTTCTAATGTTTTAGCTTCCTCTTTTCACCAAGTTCTACATTGTAATTGTGCTCCAGTCTCTAGAACAGCTTTAATTAATTCTTTCTAATCCTGAGGGATAATTTTATTACAAGTTGACCACAAATTTAACATCTGCTTTACAAATGGAGAATTCATGCCATATGATACTATAGCCTCTTTAAATCTCCTTAATCAAACATTCCCATTGGATTCCATTTATCTTGTACATGCCCTTGAGTAGGCAGTTCCTGTAAGGTTATCAGATATATTAAGTTTGGTTGTTTGAAAACAGGCTCTCTACTGTTCCCTGAGACAGAGCCCACCAGCACACAATTGGACTAAGAGGTGAGTTTTTATCCTCATACCCAAACACCCCAGGCCCTAGGCTTTAGGCCTAGGGGCACAACCCTGTGCCCCTACATCACCACCCATTTCAGTTCCAGTTTCAGGGCAGCTGGCAGGCAGACCTCCTGCACACAGGTCAGACTACCACCATCCCCCATCAGACCCTGTAACCCAAGCCCCACTTGCACCAAATCCCACCCACCCTCCAAGACTGAAACAGCTCCCGACTCGACTAAGAGGTGAGTCTTTATCCTCATACCTGAACACCCCAGCCCCTAGGTTTTGGGCCCAGGGGCACAACCCTAAGCCCCTATACCACCACCCATTGCAGTCCCAGTTTCAGGCCAGTTAGCAAGCAGACCTCCTCTAGACAGGTCAGACTACCACCATCTACCACATGCTAAGACTGCAGCTACTCCCTGAGACAGAGTCCAGTAGCACCAATTGGACTAAGAGCTGCTCCCTGAGACAAAGACTTCATCAGCACTGACTAGGCCAAGAGCTCCCACTGGATGAAGAATATCAATCAGACCAAGAGAGGCTCCCTCAGACACAGACATTGCTTGTACCAAGTGGTGAAAGAAATGGGGGAACTCCAGTGCAAAAATACAGTCAACAACATAAAAACCAATATGGCTCCATCAAAACTTACATCAGCAAGACGTGAACATCCCAACACAGAAGAAACAGAAGATATCTTGTAGATGCAACCAACCGTCTTATTAAATAAGAAACACAGAGCCGATTCAAAGAAGAAAGCCAAGAGGTCAGAGCTAAGAGCCTTACCCTTCTGCTGCAGCTAGCCTCTTCAGCCAAGAGACCTCTCTGAAAGGGAGCTACTTCCTATGTGTTTGTCTTTATAAAGACTTCCTGTTCTGCCTTCTCATTGGTTGTAAACCCAACCACATGACCGTCTCGTCACTGCCTGTCTGTATGGTCACTCCAGGTCTTCTATGGTTGGTATTGAGATTAAAGGCATGTGTCTCCAATGCTGGTTGTATCCTTGAACACACAGAGATCTACCTAGTTCTGCCTACCAAGTGCTGGGATTAAAGGCGTGCACCTCCTTCAGCAAATCCTACCGGCGTGCACCACCACAACCGGCTTTCACTATGGCTTGCTAATAGCTCTGACCCCTAAGCAACTTTATTTATTAACATACAAATAAAATCACATTTCAGTACAAATAAAATACCACTATAATATCTATCATAAAATGACTTTAAGAAGATATTAGAGATCTTAAAAGAGGAAATGGAAAATTTCCTCAAAGAAATCAAAGAAAAGGCAAACAAAAAATGGGAAGAAATCAGTAAGTCCCTTGAAAGCCAAGAGAAAGCAATTAAACAAGTGAGGGAAACAGTTCAAGATTTCAAAACTGAAATGGAGTCAATACAGAAGACACAAACTGAGGTAATGCTGGAAGTGGAAAATCTGAGTAAACGAACAGGAACTACAGATGCAAGTATAACCAACAGAATGCAAGAGATGGAAGAAGGGATGTCTGGCATTAAAGATATGGTAGAGGAAATAGATTCATCAGTCAAAGAAAACACTAAAGCTAGCAAAATCATGACCCAAAATGTCTAGGAAATTTGGGACACCATGAAAAGACCAAACCTAAGAATGATAGGGATAGAAGAAGAATACTGACTCAAAGGCACAGAAAATATATTCAACAAAATCATAGAAGAAAACTTTCCCAACCTAAAGAAGGAAATGCCTCTAAAGATACAAGAAGGTTACAGAACACCAAATAGACTGGATCCAAAAAAAAGTCCCCTCGCCACATAATAATCAAACCACTAAACATACAAAATAAAGAAAAAGTATTAAGAGCTGCAAAGGAAAATGGCCAAGAAACATATAAAGGCAGACCCATAAGAATAACACCTGACTTCTTAATGGAGACTCTGAAAGCCAGAAGGTCCTGGACAGACATTATGCAGACACTAAGAGACCATGGATGCCAACCCAGACTATTATACCCAGCAAAACTCTCAATCACCATAGATGGCATAAACAAAATATTCCATGAAAACCAGATTTAAACAATATCTCTCTACAAATCCATCCCTACAGAAAGCACTTGAAGGAAAAATCCAACCTAAGGAAGTTAGATACACCCATGAAAACACAGGCAATAGATAGTCCCATACCAACAAATACCAAAGAAGGGAAACATACAACACTACCACCAAAAAATAACAGGAATTAACAATCACTGGTCATTAATATCCATCAATATCAATGGTCTCAATTCACCTATAAAAAGACACAGGCTAAGAGAATGGATATGAAAATAAGATCCACCCACTTGCTCCATACAAGAAACACACCTCAACTTTGAAGACAGACACTACCTCAGAATAAAAGGCTGTGATAAGACTTTCCAATCAAATGGATTTAAGAGGCAACCTGGTGCAGGTACCCTAATAGCTAATAAAATAGACTTCAAATTAAAATCAATTGAAAGAGATCATGAAGGAAATTACATATTTATCACAGGGAAAATCCGACAAGAATTGAAGAATTGAAGTCTCAATTCTGAACATTTGTGCCCCAAATACAAGGGCACCTACATTCATAAAAGAAACATTACTAAAAGCTTAAATCACACATCAAACACCATACACTAGTAGTGGGAGACTTCAACACCCCACTCTCACCAATGGACAGGTTGGCCAGACAGAAACTTAACAGAGAAATAAGGGAACTAACAGATATTTTGACTCAAACAGGCTTAATAGATATCTACAGAATATTCCACCCTAACACACAAAAAAATATACCTTCTTTTCAGCACCCCATGGAACCTTCTCTAAAATCAACCACATACTCGGCCACAACGCAAATCTCAACAGATACAAAAACAACTGGAAAAACCTCCTGCGTTCTATCAGACCACCATGGTTTAAAGTTAGATTTCAACAACAACAAAAACTACAGAAAACCTACAATCTCATGGAAACTGAATAATGCTCAACTGAATCACCAATGGGTTAAGGAAGAAATAAAGAAAGAAATTAAACATTTTGTAGAATTCAATGAAAATGAATGTATAACATACCCAAGCTTATGGGATACCATGAGAGCAGTGCTAAGAGAAAAATTCATAGCTCTAAATGCCCACAAAAAAGTTGGAGAAATCTCACACTAGTGACTTAACAGCACAACTGAAAGCTCTAGAACAAGAAGAAGCAAACTTACCTAGGAAAAACAGATGCCAGGAAATAATCAAATTGAGGGCTGAAATCTATAAAATAGAAACTAAGAGAATAATTCAAAGAATCAATAAAACAAAGAGTTGGTTCTTTGAGGAAATCAACAAGACAGACATGCCCTTATCCAAATTAAACAAAAAGCACAGAGAGAGCATCCAAATTTAAAAAATTAGAAATAAAAAGGGAAACATAATAACAAACAATGAGGAAATCCAGAGAATCATCAGGTCACACTTCAAAAACCTGTACACCACACAATTGGAAAATCTGAATGGAATGGATGATTTTCTGGATAAGTATCCCATACCAAAGTTAAATCAAGACCAGATAAACTATTAAAATAGACCCATAACCCCAAAGGAAATACAAATGGTCATTAAGTCTCCCAACCAAAAAAAGCCCAGGACCAGATACAAAATGATACCAGATTTTCAAAGAAGAGCTAATATCAATACTCTTAAATTGTTCCACACATTAGAAACATAAGGAACATTACAAAATTCTTTTTATGAGGCTATAGTTACCCTGATACCCAAACCACACAAAGATGCAACAAAGAAAGAATTACAGACCAATCTCCCTCATGAACATTGATGCAAAAATACTCAATAAAATACTGACTAACCAAATCCATGAACACATCAAAACAATTATCCACCATGACCAAGTATACTTCATCCCATGCAAGGATAGTTCAACATATGAAATTCTATCAATGTAATACACCATATAAACAAACTGAAAGAAAAAAAAAACACATGATCATTTCATTGGATGCTGAAAAAGCCTGTGACAAAATCCAATATCCCTTCATGATAAAGGTTCTAGAAAGATCAGGAATACAAGGAACATTCCTAAACATAATAAAGGCAATTTATAGCAAGCAGACAGCCAACATCAAATTAAATTGAGAGAACTCAAAGTGATTCGACCAAAATCAGGAAGAAGACAAGGCTGTCCACTCTCCCCAACCTAGTACTTGAAGTTCTAGCTATAACAACAAGACAACAAAAGGACATCAAGAGGATACAAGTTGGAAAGGAAACTTTCATTATTTTCAGATGATATGATAGTACAAGTAACTGACCCCAAAAATTCTACCAGGGAACACCTACAGCTGACAAACTCCTTCAGTAAGGTGGCAGGATACAAGATTAACTTAAAAAAATCAGTAGTCCTCCTATATACAAATAATAAAAGGGCTGAGAAGGAAATCAGAGAAACATCACCCTTTACAATAGCAACAAATAATACAAAATACCATGTGGGTAACTCTAACCAAACAAGTGAAAGACCTGTATGATAAGAACTGTAAGTCTCTGAAGAAAGAAATCAAAGAAGATATCAGAAAATGGAAAGATCTCCCATGCTCATGAATCAACATAGTAAAAATGGCAATCTTACCAAAAGCAATCTACAGATTCAATGCAATCCCCATCAAAATTCCAACACAATCTTCACAGACTTGGAAAGAATAATACTTTACTTTATATGGAAAAACCAAAAACCTGGGATAGCTAAAAGAATCCTGCTTAATAACGCAACCTCTAGAGGCATCATGATCGCTGATCTCAAGCTCTACTATAGAGCTATATTAATAAAAACAGCTTTGTACTGGCATAAAAACTGTCATGTGGACCAATGGAATCGAATTGAAGACCCTGACATTAATCTGCACACCTATGAACATATAATTTTTGACAAAGAAGCCAAAACTGTACAATGGGAAAAAGAAAGCATCTTCAACAAATGGTGCTGGCATAGCTGGATGTCAACATGTAGAAGACTGAAAATAGATCCATATCTGTCACCATGCATAAAACTTAAGTCCAAGTGGATCAAAGACCTCAACATAAATCCAGTTACTCTGAACCTGATAGAAGAGAAAGTAGGAAGTAGTCTTGAATGCATTGACATAGGAGATCACATCCTAAATATAACACCAGTAGCACAGACACTGAAAGAAACAATCAATCAATGGGACCTCTTGAAACTGAGAAGCTTTTGTAGAGCAAAGGACACGGTCAACAAGACAAAGTGACAGCCTACAGAATGGAAAAAGATCTTCACCAACCCCACATCTGACAGAGGGATGATATCCAGAATATATAAAGAACTCAAGAAATTAGACATCAAAATGCCCAACACTCCAATTAAGAAATGGGCTAAAGAGAGAATTCTCAACAGAGGAAGCTCAAATGGCTGAAAGAAATTTAAGGAATCCCTAATCATCAGGGAAATGCAAATCAAAATGATTCTGAGATACCATCTTACGCCTGTCAGAATGGCTAAGATCAAAAACACTGAAGACACCCTATGCTGGAGAGTATGTGGAGCAAGGGGAACTCTCCTCCACTGCTGGTGGGAATGCAAGC
>CABHPH010094376.1:0-11625 GCA_902168325.1 Peromyscus nudipes
GCTGGAGGAAGCATGCACCAGCGCAGGCTGTGGGCTTTACAAAGGTAAGTTTAGAAATCCAGCGGGCAGAGCATGAAGGCGTGGGTGGCAGTGCTAGGGAACAATAATAGCACAGACTTCTTAGCCATTTTATTCCTAGTGTCTGTCGAATGCTGACCACTGTTTGTCCTTGTTAATCTATGACACTCTGGTCACCTGTTACCTCCCCCCTTTCTTTCTTTTTCTTTTTTTTTTTTTTTTGGTTTTTCGAGACAGGGTTTCTCTGTGTAGTTTTGGTGCCTGTCCTGGATCTCGCTCTGTAGACCAGGCTGGCCTCAAACTCACAGAGATCCGCCTGTCTCTTTGTGTTGGGATTATAGGTCTGTACCATCCTGCCTTGGTCCTGTGTTTCTTCTTCTGTGTGGAGAAGCTAGATCCGAACACTGGGGACAATTGTCAGCCACTGGTTGGAGCCTGGGACACTTAGCCCTCATTTTTGGCTCTCCTCTGCTGCTTCCCATTGGCACCAGCACCCATTTGTCTCTGTCTCCCAGTGACATCCTCATGGGAGCATCTGAGCCAGTCTTGGAGCTCTTTTAGGAGCAAGAGGCCCCGCAGTCTGAACGCCGTCCTGGTTCCGTTTCCACACTCTGAGGCTGAGCTAAGATCCGAAAGCTCTTGGCAACTATCTTCCTGAGAAAGTTGTTTTCTTTCTGACAGTCTTCCTAGTGGACCCTTCCTCCCAGCCAGTACAGTCTATCGTTGAGTCTACACTCTTGCTAAACCAGCACTGTGTAAGACATGCCTGCCCTCGGGTTACAAAATACTACAAGAAAAGGCGTAAGGTGGGTGACTTATGCCTTTGGAAATCTTACCGACGGCTAGTACCGTTTAGCTCGCTCTACAGTCAAACAGGATTTCCGGGTTCCCTTCCCAGTTCCTACTCCTATCTTTATTTCCGACTTCGTCTCCACCCTTGTTCTTATTTTTGAGATAGGCTCTCACTGTGTAATCTTGGCTGGCTTTGAATTCACTCTGTAGACCAGGCTGGCCTCAAGTTTACAGAGATCCGCCTGCCTCTGCCTCCAGAGTGCTGGGATTAAAGGTGTGCGCCACCACTGCCTGGCTCCACCCCGCCCCCTTGCTCTTGAGAAATTTTTACTGAGAAAATTGAGTCAGTGAGTCTGAAGTTCCCTCACCCAGCGTTCACACTTACAATTTGTTTTCATTCTTCCCTTCAGTTGAAGACACTTCCTAAAACGTTCCTCTTTCATTTTGTACATTTTCAAACAGTCTCCCCTAGTTTCTTCCAAATATAAACAGGTTCGGGTAACTGTCACCTTGAAAAGAGGCAAGTCCTCTCTCTAGCTACCACACTGTCTACCTAGCTCCCATACCCTCTGGGAAGTTAATTTCTGTAGTCAAGTGATTGGCTTAAGAAACACCTAGAGCGTCCGAGAGGACATGGTGTCTCATATCAGTAATCCTAGCACTCGGGAAGTGGGGGCAGGGTGTCAGAAGTTAAGCCATCCTCAGCTAGACAGCAAATCTGACACCAGCTTAGACTACATGAGTAACTGTCTCAATACACAAAGCAGATCACCAAAGTCAGCCTAACTTTCAGTTTGTCTGAGGGTTTTCAAAGGGTGGTTGACTGAGTGTACGAACCCTGACCTGACTGTGGATTGCACTATCATCCCGTGGGCTGGCGTCCCAGACTGAATCAAAGGAAAAAGGCAGGTTAGCACCAGTTGTTGTCTCTGTACAGATACAAGTGACGAATTACTCACGTTCTCATCCCTGCCATGATGGACGACGCGCTCTTGGACTGTAAGCTGAACTCCCTTTTCCTCAAGTTGATCTTGCCACAGTAGTGAGGAAAGTAATAAACTCTCAAAGCCAAGCTTCTTGAACTGAGAAGTCATGGTCATCTGTTCTTTCCATTTTCTTTTTAAAGTGTTTTTACACTATGTGTGTGTACACACACACACATTCACACACACCACAGCCTGTGTGTGGAAGTCAGAGGACAACTTGTGGGGGTCAGTTCTCTCCTTACAGTGTGGGATCTGGGGATTGAACTCAGGTCATCAGGCTTGGCAGCAAGCACCCTTTCCCACTGAGGCACCCCACCAGCTCTGTTCTTTCTATCTTCTTACTCACTCTTCACCTCACTCTGGTCAGCCTTTCTCAGTGAGGTTGAAATTGCTTTGATTAAAGTCATGGATACCAAGTCATTGTTCACTAAAGGCTGTGGATATATTTAGTACTTTTTCTTGCTTAACTGTTGGGCAAACCCTTTACCTTGCTGACGTCATTTCCTTTGAAATTGTCTCTTGGCCTCCAAGACATTAAACTTTTGACATTTCCTTTGTGTCTTGGGATGTTCCTTTGCCAACTTCTCTACCTGTTCTTCCTCGGCACTTGGCACTCAGTCTCTTCATACTGTGCACTCTCTTCCCAAGTGGTCTTTTTTTTTGAGACAGGGTTTCTCTGTGTGGCTTTGGAGCCTATCCTGACTCTCACTCTGTAGACCAGGCTGGCCTCGAACTCACAGATCTGCCTGCCTCTGCCTCCCGAGTGCTGAGATTAAAGGCGTGCGCCACTGCCGCCTGGCGTTCCCAGGTGTTCTTAACCCCTATCATGACTTCAATTATCAACGACTTTCAACGCTATCTTTTCTAGCTAGCCCTGACCGCCTCCTCTGAGCTTCAGGATTCATGTTACCACTGTCTCCGGAACCCTCTCAATGGCTATCTCACAGTTCATCCACTTTCAACTCTTTGACTTCCTCCAACATTGTATTTCCCTTTTCCAGGCTCCCCGCTAACATTCGCAGGGCTGTGGGCAGGAACACAAATGGGAACCGAATCCACATCCTGTGTGTCAGAGAGGTTGAAAACTATCATTCAAGTCAACTCTTAATGTTCTTCCTTCTCACTCTGAAAAACCTTTGTAATGACCTAGAATAGTAAATTTAAATTTAGGATTATTGTACTTTCTGGAGTGATGGCCTAGGATGTGGTCCCTGGGGTAGAACTGATGATCCCTTGGTCCCAAGCCCCATCCATCCAACACCCATGTTTTCCCACCATTTGGCCTTGGTCCTGCACTGCAGTGAGCCTGGTGTACATGATTTTGAGTACCTACAGCCCATGTGCTCAAGATCTGTTCATATCTCCCCAGCTCGATTTCCTTCTGTGTTCCTCCTGAATTCAGGTGCATCAGAGCCCTGGACCAGAGAGAGCTTAAAGGAACAATGTGGTCCTAGAAAGAGAAATTAAAGCTGGAGCTCATGAGAGCAAATAAGGAGCCTGACCTCATGGAGAAGGCCATTCGCAGAAATAGGTTGTAGGAGCCAGGTGTGGTGGCGCAGTCCTGTTAGCCCAGTGCTTGGGAGGTAGAGGCAGGGGGATCAGGAGCTCAAAGTCAGCTGGTCTACATGAAACTCTATCAAAAGCCATACATGTAGCCAGGTGGTGGTGGCGCACGCCTTTAATCCCAGCACTCGGGAGGCAGAGGCAGGCGGATCTCTGTGAGTTCGAGGCCAGTCTGGTCTCCAAAGTGAGTTCCAGGAAAGGCGCAAAGCTACACAGAGAAACCCTGTCTTGAAACCCTCCCCCCCAAAAAAAGCCATATATGAAAAAAAAATAGGTTGTTGTAACAAGCAGAGTGAGAGAGCAGTGGGATAAGAGCCGCTGAGGTAACTCAGAAGGATCCTCCTTGACTGGGCCTGATGATGGCAAATTGTGTATTCTTAGGAAGTGGCGCCAATCAGACACCTAGTCCTTTCAGTCAGACATACTCTGGATATTTATTGCCTCTTTATTTTATTTATTTACTTTTTTTTTTAAAGACAGGGTTCCCCTGTGTAGTTTTGGTGCCTTTCCTGGATCTTGCTCTGTAGACCAGGCTGGCCTCGAACTCACAGAGATCCGCCTGCCTCTGCCTCCCGAGTGCTGGGATTAAAGGTGTGCCCTCCACTGCTGGCTACTTAACACCTGTTACATCTGACAGGATTTCTTTTTCTTACTAAACTTGAATGGATTCCTGTCCACTTGCAGTTCATGCTGTAACCACATCTGAGTGACTAAAAGCTTCTTTGTAACCCATCTCCCTGCCTCTCCAGCAGCTGGAATGATTGTTCTGGGCACAAATACGTTACTTCCTGTTAGAAATCACAAGTTTCTGCTCATTGCTTTTAGAAACAAGTCCTTATCATGTTAGTTAATATTCACAATCGGTTGTGATCTGATCCCTACTGACCTCTCGAGCTGACTGTTCACTTCTCACTGGCCCCTAACACGAACATTCACAAATAGTGCTATACATACACGAACAACATACACTATCAGAGATGTAGCATAAACACAAACTCCTGCACCACATAATTCATACATAACACAGCAACTCACATATTCTAATAGCCATATGGAAACATTTACTCACATACAACATACCCTCAAAGCATACACGCTATGTACATTCTCACATACTCATGTACGTACTCCATGTACTTCTGTCGCACACCCCAACACCATGTATAACACATCCACTCATCACTTCACAGACCTATGTACCACACCTACTCTCTCACACACATCACGTTCAGCTAGTTCTCACTCCTCTGACACTAGGAGCAGGTCTTCGTCCACACTGCACTTTCTCCTAGAATGTTGCTTTCTGCCTTCATCATTAGCTGTCTGAACTCCTCCAAAAAGATCTGAAATAGTCCAAAGCTTTATTTATTTATTTTTTATGTGTATGGGTGTTTTGCCTGCATGTATGTCCATGCATCACATGTGTGCCTGGTGCCTGAGAAAAGAGTGTTGGGGACTGGAGTTACAAAAGATTGTTAGCTGCCATGTGGGCTCTGGGAATCAAACCCAGGTCCCCTGCAAGAGCACAATGCTCTGAACTATTGAGTCATTTCTCCAGCCCCAAGTTTTGTGGGATATTCAATCATACTGTGAACCCTGACTGTGCATTTGCATTAATTAAATAAAATCAACCTTGGGTCAGGAGGCCAAGTTAGCAACTACTTGACAGAAAGTAATATTAGAGAGTCATAGGGTATCTGTAAGATGATAGACACACAGGAAGTAGTAGGGAGGGACTTAGTGTAGGGTAGGTTCTTTTGTTTTGGTGGAATGGAAGGATGCAAAGAGAAAAGGTCAACTAGTTGTTACTCAACCTCTTTGAGCTAGCAGGTTTTCACCCCAGCCTTTGGCTCTCAAGTCTTATTGATAAATAGAAGGATAGGGATTTCATTAAAAGCCACACTTGGTGCCAGCAACATAGCTGGTGCTTTGGAGAACAGAATTCCTGCCAGGCCACAGCCTGAGTGGCCACTGCCAGAGAAGCAGGCCAGTAACTGTGGAGTCACGTTTGCTGGCTACCACAGCAGCAGGTTAAAGTACATTCTCTGTACCAATGGAAAACAACACCCAAGGATTTAAGATTTAAACCTAAAAACCAGTTATGGTTGTATACACCTGTAATACCAGCACTCTAGAGGCTGAAGTAGGGAGATAACTACTTTGAGGCCAACCTGGGCTACATACTAAGTTCAAGACCAGCCTAGGCTATATAGTGAGATCCTGCCTCAAAATCACAAAGGTCAGGAAGATGGCTCCATGAACAAAAGCACTTAATACAAGCATGAAGACCCGATTTGGGTCACCAGAACCTGTGTAAAAGCGGGACATGTGTCTATAAGATGCAGATTCCCCTGATGAGATCAGAGGCAGAACCTGGAGAATCCCCCATAAGCTCATGGGCCAGGTAGCCTGAAGTATACAATACAGTGGCTGGAATAAGAGGAACCCTGACTCCAACAAGATGGAAGATGAGAACCAACGCCTGCGGTTGTCTCTGACCTCCACACATGTGCCATGGCATGTGCATGCATGCCCTCACATACAAACCCATACACAAATACATATTTAAAAGAAGAATTTAGAAAGGAACAAAACCTAAGGCTTAGAGTAGGAAGCCAGAATCTAGCATCTTAGACGAGGGAACTTCTTAAGCTGCGTACCTCCTCGAGGCAGATTATTTTTGTTCCCCTGTCTGTTATCTCAGTCATTAATGACACGACATTTAAACCTGGAGGTGCACGTGTGCTGATGACCACTAGTAGGGAGATAAAGAGTGTCCACTACAGCCAGGCTTGAGGGTAAGAAGCCCAGCGGGTAAGGAGATGGGAAGGAAGCCGTAAGGGAATTGAGTACTTTCCAGAGGACTTTAGCCTCTCAGTATGAAGGTTTGAGTTCTATACCACAGCTTCCTTTTTGAGAGTGTCTTCTTGTGTAATCTAGACTGGCCTTGACGTCACTATGCAGCTGAGAATGACTTTTAACTTCTAAATCTTCCTGCTACTGGCTTGTGTAGTCATACCTAGTTACGGGTAGGGATCAAGCCCCGGGCTCCACGCATGCTCAGCAAGCACCCTACCAACTGTACTACATCCCCACCCCCTGGTGAGACTATTTTCAGGGATTAATTAGGCCTTCAGGATCCTCTCTGAAGCTATCTTCACTGGGAGTTGGGTGTTGGAGCCGTGCTGTAGGTGGATTGGCTGAAGGTGGAGGGGCGGGGCTTGAAGCCTGAGCCTGGGAGTTGCAGTGATTAACGTGAGTCAGGATGTAGATAACAAACTTGGTTTGGGAGCTCAGGGAGAGAGACTCAGCAAAGGGTTATTATTCCCAAATGCCGTGCAGAGGTGGAGAAGGCACTGAGGGGGCACTTAGAATGTTCCTCAGAACCTTTCTAGAACAGCCTGGTTGGTGTCCATTGCCAAACTGTGGAGGTCTAAACAGGCAGCGTAAAGCTCTCTTCTCAGATGAGAGAGACTTCATGCCTGATAGTGAGTAGAGGAAGCAGGGACAGTGAGATGGAGGGCTGTGACAGAGGGTGGGTTACCGTAGAGGTGGACGGACCGCAAGCACACGCAGAAAATCATGGACAGGAAAACACAGTGTCTAGGACAGGAAGGCCTGTGTAGTAGGGGAGATGGATATAGTAACTACCAGTGTTCCCTCACTTGTGTGCACCTCGGTAGCCTGTATCAGCCATGGCGTCTGTAGCCACATCCTGGGAGCTTATTGCCCCTGTACGTTTTCCGCCTGGTATCTTCAATTCTGACCACACTTTGCTTACAGCTTTCTATTCTTTTAGCCCCCCCTCCCTTCCTGTTAATATGCTGGGCTTGGTGGCCTCTGTCATCTCTTGGTGTCTGAATGCCACCTCCCTCTAGCCCCCATCCCTGGACCTGGGCTTAGCACAGGTCGGCCATTGGTTCAACGTCATTTCTGTGAATACTTGAACGTCTTTGCTTGCTCTCCTCTCTCTCACCCTGCTCTGTATATCTCTAGCTACAGAGCTTCTATCACACACTAAGAAATCCTGAATCTCAACTCTCAGTTCTGGTTTCTCTCCTCAGCCTCTGGATATGTGTCTCCCTCTGGCTATCTCTAACTGGAGAGAAATGCAGAAAAAAGCTCGTGGGCTAACGGTGAGGGTCGGGAAAGGCTGAAGGCAAGAGAAGACGGGGATATGGAGGCTGAGGGTCGGTAGCATATTGGACTCCATAGGGAAGAACACTGGACCCCCAGAGCTGGGCAGTTTTTCAGTCTATGATGCTGCCTGGAAGTTAGGGTGAGAGGTGGTGAAGAGCTCCTATTGGGTGAGTGGGTATGGAGCCTAGATTTGCCCTTTCGTCCTATGGTCCTATATATTCATCCTGCCTCCATCTGTTGAGGCCAATGTCCTCTATGTTTGCGACTATCTAAGCCCTCCCTCCACCGTTTCCTCAGGCCCCAGCACACTGGCTCTTCCTCGCTCTGCACAGCCCCATCCTTCCCTCCCCACTGTCCTTCTACCCAGGCCTCTTATAGTTACCCTGGTGTTGGGAAGGGCCTGCCGCTGCCTCACCAAGCCCGTTGGTGAACCCGCTGATGCCGAGGCCACCTGCCTGAGTCTTGATCGCAGACTTGAGCTCGTGATTCTCCCGAATGAGCCGTACCAGCTTCTTCAGTTCCTCGTTTTCCCGCACCAACCTCTCTATCTGATGCCGAAGCCCCTCATAATTTGTAAGTAGAGACATGCCCCAGGGCAGTGGAGAGGGTGCGGCCCACGGGAGGGCACTGCACCTGGAGGCTGCCCAGGGCCCCGGGCCTTGCCCGGGCTGGAAAAGGGCACCAGAGTCTGCAAGGCTAGCCTAGTGGGCCCTGGGTATTGTGAGGTCAGAGACTGCGCCCTCCTCCTTGCCCTCTGCTCTAACAGGTTCAGCTCTCTGTGCCTCCAGGCCTGTACCTTGCTTTACCTCAGCCTGAAATGTCCTGACAAGGTCTGGCCAATTTTGATTTCAAGTTTGCCTCTTTTGCAAAGTTTCTTTACTCCACTAGCTAATGGCTGCCTCTGGACTTCCCCAGCAGATGAGTTCGAGGTCACATCACTTATCTTGCATCTGTGAGATCAGCCCCTCAATGCTTTCCATTGGATAGACAGCGTCGATGTTGTACCTCCCTGGAGTTCTCAGACGACCACAAGGGGTGCAACCTGGTACAGGCATTTGATGACTGTTTGTTGATGAATACTCTTTGTTCTGCCTTCCTGGGCAGGGTGCCCTTCCTTTTGATATAGGGCATGCCTGGGTTTCATCTATTATCCATCTCCTGAGGAAACTCTGTCTTGGATGCTGGGACATTGGCCCATACTTTCTTCTGGCCACAAGTGCTCCATTCCTTCCCTGGCTATTGGCCCAGGGTGTCCTGTATCCAAGTACCAGGCTCCCCACAGCTCGGGCGTTTCCATTCCTGACACGGGTCCCCTTCTCCCATCCTTCGTGGTCCTTTTGCACCTGGGTTTCTGCTCTCACGTTTCTTTCAAGAATGTGACATGAGATGTGATGGTGATCCGACAGTACCCTCTGTTACTCCATGATTGCCAGGGTTGACGTGGCCGAGCTGGCTGGGTAGATGAGCATCTCATTCCTCCCTCACTGCTCCCTGTGTGTGTCTCTGGAAGCTGTCCGCTTGGTAGAAGACAGCATTCTCCCAGAGGAGAACCGTTTTCAGTCAAAGATATACAAGTAGTCGCACTCCTCTGCTAGGACTTCCAAAGAAGAACCCGAGACCGTCTTCCTCGACTGGTGTCAAGAGACTGAGTCCTCGGTACTCTCTTCTCTTAGTGCTGTTTATGGAGAACTCTGTGGGCCTGATCTTGGGAGCCAATGGAAGCTGATCCTCAGGATCTCCACTGGCTCTGTGGTCACGTTCTCTCGACCTCTCCACGGGTCAGGAACAGGAGGGTAAAGTCCAGTTTCAGACCAGATTCCAGTGGACAGACTCTGGTAGACAGCAAAGATGAGGAAGAGGAGACCACTTAGCACTGGGATCAGTCTGAGTTGAGTATTCCATCTGGACCTCACAATGGGGGGGCCTGCCCCCCACCTCTGACACTCCATGCTGTAATCCTAAGTCACTCTGGCCTCGAGGACAAGAGTGCCTGAGGACCAAGGATGCGTTCTCTTCATTATTCCAGCTCTATAGACTGTCTTCCCTCCAGCACGTGACAATAAGCTTATCATGGTCCTGTCTTTGAGGTGACATCATCCGTGAGGGTTACATTTGATGTGTGGGTTTGGATAGTCTAGGGTGTGGTGCCCGTGTCTTTGGTCAGAAGCTAGTATAGACATCACTGGAAAGGTATTTTGTAGGTGTGGTTAACATTTACAAAAAGTTCTCTGTAAGGAGATCACCTCCAATCCTATAGGTGGGCCTCATCCAGTCAGTTGATGGACTTGCCAGCAAAAAACTGTATCATAAAAAATAATAATAATAAAAAAGACCTGTAAGGCAAAGAGCATCCCTATTTCCTTTTGTTCCAGTGTTTCTTTCCTCCATCTGTGCAGGCGTTGTGTTAGGAACCGGAGATGCAGTGCCAGTCATAAGCAGACACTGTGAACTCAATGATCGTAAGGAACACATGAAAACGTTGAGTTACCCCTGTGATAAACGCTGGGAGGTGGTGCCGTGCGTGGGTTAGATACAACTGGATCGGGACGGCCCTCCCTGAGGAAGTGACAGTTGAAATACTGAATATCAAATGTGGGGAGAGTTTCCTAGTAGAAGGACCAGTCCATGGAGATGCCATGGGGGAGTACGCTTTGAGGAAGGTGGGCCGATGGATGTGAAGAGTGGACCTGTGTGTGTTAGAGAAGGCTAGAGGGCCCAGGTCATGACGGACTGATGTAGACTTAGAAGGACTTTAAAAAAGGGAGTGTGGGATGTACTGAACGGGGGAGAACTGCTGGATGGTGTGCAAGAAGGAGGTCATGGCAGCCATCCAAGTGAGTGATGAGGGCAGCTTGGAGGTGAAGAAAGTGGTAGGGCTGGGAGATGGTTAGAGATACTAAATGGAGAGGGCTTAGGGACGATGGCAAGGCTGGGGACAGGGATGGCCTTGGAGTTTCCGGCATGGGTGGTGGAATAGTCACTGGTTATTCCAACCCAAGAGAGAGGAAGGTCAAATTTAGAGAGGAAATTCCAGGTTGAGTTTAGATGTGCTCCAAGATCCTGGAGGTGTGTTCAGTGAGGTGGGAGTTTCTGTTATGAATCTCAGAGTAGAACATGCTGCATGGGCTGGAAAGATAGATTTTAGAGTCATCAGCTTCTGGAGTGGCAAGTGAAGGCGTTCGAGGGGATGAGATCAGCCAGGAATTGGTAATGAATGGGAGGCCCACTGTGCCTCAAAGAACTAGGGGAAGTCTGCAGAAGACAGAGGGGTGAAACCATAGGGATGGATGGACTACTCAAGGAGGCCCGGATGGATAAGCCACATACAAGGGGACATTTCAAGACCATAGAGCAGCAATATTACCTAATGCTTCTGTGAAGCCAGATGAGACAAGATGGGAAAGTCTATTAGTTCTGACGTGGAAGTCATTATGTGGAAGGCTGCTTGGGTGGAGCAATTTGGCTAACTCCAGATTCACAAGTCTGGCAAGTGAGTGGGAAGGTAAAGAGAAGGGAGTACATGTAGCTTTTCTCAGGGTTGGGCTGTGTGAAGGAGTGTGGGTAGAGCTGACTTCCTTCTCTAGTACCTTTCCTTCTCACAGTTGGGTGCCAGGGTCGGCTGTGGCCCTTGGCCCTTAGCCTCCAGCCTCTCTGTGGAGCTTACAACATAGGGAGGGCATGTCCTCAAAGGGCACGCAGACTTTCCCGGGGCACAGAGCCACTGCCTCCTCCGCTCCATTTTCTACTTATGACTATATGCTCTTTCTATTCTTTTGAAAAAGATTTATTTGTGTGTGTGTGTGTGTGTGTGTGTGTGTGTGTGTGTGTGTGTGTGTGTGTGCAGGCAAAGTTGGTGCCCACAGAGGTCAGGGGCAGATCCCCTGGAGCTGGAGTTACAGGCAGCTGTGCTGGGATTCAAACTCAGGTCCTCTGCAAGAGCTGAGTTCTCTCTCCAGCCCTGTTCTTTCTATTCTTATTTTCCTCCTCACTGCATTTTTTCCTATTTATTTATTTTTTCCCGAGCATTGGTGTTTTGCCTGCATGTATGTCTGTGTGAGGGTGTTGAATCCACTGGAACTGGAGTTATAGACAGTTGTGAGCTGCCATGTAGGTGCTGGGAATTGAA
>CABHPH010094380.1:0-28620 GCA_902168325.1 Peromyscus nudipes
TCTCTCTCTCTCTCTCTGTCTCTCTCTCTCTCTCTCTCTCTCTCTCTCCCCTCCCCTGTCCTGCCCATAGAGCTGGGTCCTCCCACGTGCATTAACGTTGCTGAGACGCCCCCTCAAATGCATTCTCAGAGCTGCCCTTAATCCGGGTACCCCCTCACCGGTGTACCCTGAGCCTGGCCAGTGCGGCCCAATGGCAGGAACAGCTGAGTAGTCAGTACCCGAGGCTTTGAAAGCCACCGGCAGTTCCGGCTTGACAGATAAAGAAGCCAGAGGAACAGTCTGAGGGAGGCCAAGATCAGAAGAATAAGGAAGACAGAAGAAAGACGACAAGAGAGAGCGGGAAGGGGAGGCCGAAGGGTGAAAGGCCGTGGGGAGCTACGGAGACTTCACAGACAAAGGCCTGGGACTGAGACTGTCACAGTGGCTTCTGCCAAGGTCCAGGCACTTCGGGCCTGAATGCGTGTGGCGTGCACCTCTTCTAGCCTCGGGATGCACTTGCGCTCGTGTGCACATACCCACACAGAAATATGAATAATTAAAAGTAAAAAGTAACAGGGCCCTTACAGCACATGTCAATGCTTCTACTCGCACTTTGTGTGTCAGGCTAAAATGTGAATGTCTAAAATCAAATGTATTTATTAAAATGTATTTAATAAATGTATTTTATTAAACATACTTTTAAAATGTCATTTTCCATTTTGCTCCTTCAGAGGGAACACGTAGATCTGAGGTTTTAGAGACTATTTGCAGGCATGTATTTTGTGTATTCACCATAAATATTTAATGATAGATGACTTAGAAATCTGCTTATGTAAATTTCTATCTTCCCAGTCACAGAGATCTGCCTGCCTGCCTCTGCTTCAGAGTGCTAGGATTTAGGGCATGAGTCACTATGCCTGGAGGAAAGAAAATTTTAACACTATCCATCCCCACAGACTTCCGGCAAGTGTTATTGGCCTGTTAATATACTAATGGTTAGCATGCCTGCCAGCCATAATTACCAAGCCAAAGCCTCTTGGCTGCTACCTTGGGACCTTCTGTGCTTTGTGTAGATTCTCTAACTTTCGCCTCCATCCCTAACACCACAACTATCTAGGTAACACCAGCAAGCATCTACTCCAACTTAGACTTTGAATTTTGGAGGTGCAGCTTTTTGCTTTACATTTGCTGCTGCCAAGCTTATGCCGTGCACTTGAATCTCAGACTTCGGCTTTTACATAGGGCTCTCTCAACAAGTAAGATGGGGGGTAACATGGATGAACGTTCATTAACAACGGACTGATTGAACTGGTTCCCTCCTAATAAGGGAACCAACCACGTTGCTTCGTAAAAGGGGAACTGAGCATTTTAACTTCCAGCAGCTGTCTTATTCAACAGCCTTTGTTTTTGATAACACGAAATTATGTCAACCATATTACTCTAAAAAATAAAATAAACACCATTATTAGGTAGGGAAAGACAGTTTTTGGTTTTGTGTGTGGCTTGGGGTTTTCATTTGTTTGCTTGTGTTTAAGAAAATGTCTCATTACAATGACCCTGCATGAAACTCACTATGCATTTCTGCCTGTCTTTGCTTCAGAGTGCTGGGATTAAAGGCATGAGCCACTACACCCGGTGGAAAAAGAATTTTAACTCTTTCTATCCCCACAGACTTCAGGAAAGTGTTATTGGCTCATTAATACATGGGTTGACATGCCTGCAGCCCATAATTACGAAAGTCTGTTTCTAAGGAGACCTTTGTGGTTGGTATTTCCTGTGAAAAAAACAACTGACCTACTTTTGTTTCCAGTTACAAGTTCTGTAATTGGAATAGCAACATTTTTTGCTAATGTTTTGTTTTATCATGATTTTGAAATTTTTCTGAGTGTCGGTGTAATTTTATTACAGAGTATTACAGAGAAGAGCACTTACTATTTGAATAAATTTGCATTTAAAGTCTTATGCTAGCCAGTAGTTTCACTTGGTGTCTAGAAGTCATAATTTTTTGGGTTCTGACCTGTATATATATTCCTATACATTCATTTATGGCCCAGTCATATACACATAAAAAATCATTTGCAGGCAAATGTAATGGACTGCTTTAAGTTGAGCAGGACATGCTATGAACTGGATTGTGTTCTCTGTCCCCCAAAACCACAAGTAAGCGTCATAGGTTGCTCTAACCTGGTAACACCTCCCTCAGTCACTGCCACTTTCTCACCTTAACCCTTTCCTGTCCTGACACTTCCTTCACTACGGCAATCTGTAACGACAAAAGTTTATTACATTTATGGTCTATGGTTTATTTTCATGCTAGAAGATCTCCAATTGGATCTTCAACTCAAACTTAACAGGGATAAAGCTCCAAGTCCTAATCTTATAAAAGCTATTTTAACTTACTATAAACTGTTAAAGATAATTAAAACATACAAGTTAATTATCAGTTACCTCACAAATAATCATATTCTTTAATATATTCATAAAAATACTTATAGTCATGATTAATTACAGAAATAAGCTTCATTTAGCATATATATATGTACATGTATATGTTTTCAAAGTTGAGCCTTTGAAACAAGTAACTTGAAACAAAGTTTATCTAGTCCAGGTACACTTAATAGATAATGGTTCGGGGCTGGAGAGGTGGCTCAGAGGTTAAGAGCACTGGCTGCTCTTCCAGAGGACCTGAGTTCAATTCCCAGCAACCACATGGTGGCTCACAACCATCTACAATTAGATCTGGGGCCCTCTCCTGCTGTGCAGGCAAACACTGTATACATAGTAAATAAATTTAAAAAAAAATGGATAATGGTTCTCAAACTCCTCAGAGACCTGATGAATAAGGCATTTAAAATGTTCAGTAAAAGCTTCCCACAATAAACAGAGACACCACCACCACCACCTGCCACCAACAGGAAAACTTTAAGGTCTCCAAGGAAGACAGATAAAACACTAAACCAATGACTCCACCTGGACTGTGGTAATGCTAACCACTGGGAAAACTGCCCCATGCCTCATCTGCTACCAGGATCCTGCACATACTGTGGACACTTTTGGATCAACTGCTGTACCCTGCCTTGTCAAAATAAAGTTAATTTTCCCAAGTTCTTCCTCTCCAGGACAAATTCAGACCTGAGTCTGACCAACCGAAGGCCTGCTGCTCTGTGGGACAACTGAAGATTAAACAGTGCTCTTTTCTGACAATTGATGATTGAATAAACACTGCTCTTTTCCGACAATTGATGATTAACTACTGCATCTATAACATAAGCCTCATATGACTGTCTAAGCAAGCCTCTGTCATTATAACTGATACAAAAACCACTTAAATTATACTTCCTACTCAAATTTATCCTCCACAGGTCTCTGATGACTAACTGTAGCTTTAACAAGAGCAAACACCCAGCTGCCTGGTCAGTCCGTTTCATATGTACGGTTTATCTCGCTGACAGGCTTCACACTAAGATTTAAAGTTTCTAAAGGTTATGACAAATGGACAAGTAAGTTATGTAGGTCAAGGAAAATTCATGATACAAGGTATGCAGGTCCAAGTTATGACAGTATGTGTTAAGGTCTGAAGATATGAAAGTTTAAGTAAGTCATAAAAGTTTGAATAAGCCATTTACGGTCTAATCAAGTAATTTAAAGTATATGAAAAGTTGTTTCGATTTCTTTCCCTCTTTCTGTGTTAACCCCTCTCCATCACCCATAGTCAGAATACATAACTGGTATTCCAGACCCCTCCAGACTCCTCCCTTAACTTGCTCCTTTCACAGTTTTTTCTCCTCATTCCCTCAAGCCCTATACCCTTACTAGGAAAGAATTTCCTCTCCAGAATTGACATAAATTTTGCTTCTTACCCCAACCCATAAACACCTCACTTTAGACCACCTTGCCCATCTCTGCCTTCATAGCCAATTTCCTCTGCTCATGGTTCCCTAAATATTAAATCCTAGTACATCCTCTATCCCAAGCGGCTTCTGCCCCACCCCCATGAACCTCTCCCTCTCATTAATGAACAGTTCTTTAAACTCAGAAAACACTTCCCTTTCAGCTCCAGATCTCCCCGTTACAGATCTATATGCATCTTTCCACCCTTACACTTCCAAAATACACAAACACTTCCTAAGACTGGCCTTTGCCCCTGCAGGCCACCTCTCCCAAACTCTAGATACCACCACCCACAGCTGACCTCCCTGTCTGTGTGCTCTTGCTACAGGACCTCTGCTTCCCACCAAATCTAACAAATTAACTCTGGGATCCCCTGTTGTGGAGTATTATTTTAACTAGGCAAAGATGTGTTACATTTGTTTCTGCTGCGGAACATTAACTGTGGAAAGGTGTGTTTATGCTGCATTTGTTTAATTATGTAAAGCTGTGTTGTTGTTGCACCTTTCCTGCCTGATTGGTCTAATAAAAAGCTGAATAGCTAATAGCTAGGCAGGAGAGGGATCGGTGGGGCTGCCAGGCAGAGAGAATAAAAAGGAGGAGGACTCAAGGCTCGGGAGAAGAAGAACAAGGAAGAAAAGAGGAGAGAATGAGACACCAGAGCCAGAAGCCAGAAAACTGCCAGACAGACAGACATAGAGAAGCAGTGAAAGTAAGATACACAGAAGAAAGAAAGGTAATGAGCCCTGAGGCAAAATGTAGATAAAGAGAAACAGGTTAATTTAAATTAAAAGACTAGCCACCGGTGGCGCACGCCTTTAATCCCTACACTCGGGAGGCAGAGCCAGGCGGATCTCTGTGAGTTTGAAGCCAGCCTGGTCTACAGAGCAAGCTCCAGGACAGGCTCCAAAACTACACAGAGAAACCCTGTCTTGAAAAACCAAAAAAAAAAAAAAAAAAAAAAGCTAGCCTAAGCTAGGCCAAGCATTCAAAACTAATAAGTTTCTGTGTCATGTTTGGGAGCTGATTGGTGGCCCAAAAGAAAAAGCCTGGTACAATCCCCTCTCACAATCTATTCCCACCAATATCTCCCCCAACTCCTAAATCTCTTCCACCGTCTCGTATTCTATCCCTCCAAACTCCTCTTATCAAATATTCGTCACTCACATTCCTTACCTGTCCTCCATCAATCCTTCCACACTTCTCCCTTTTCCTCGGTGTTCCCCAGATCCTCTACACTCCTGTCCCAAACTCTCAAAGACCTCCTCCCCTATCCCTCTCAGACACTTGTCCCCTTGATCTAAGTCCCCATTTGGGAACAAAGCCAAGTTCTTTCAGCCTTTTCACAACAACTCCAAAATCCTGTTACAGACCATCCCTCTCATCATTTGCCAAGAGCCTCCTCCATCATCCATGTTCCTAAAACATTTCAATCTCAAAACCCACCTAAGCACCCCAGAAAAGATGATTCTGGTGTAACAAAAGCCTCTCAGATTGTATTCTCCCAACACAACCTGCTTTCAGATGACAGTTGTTCCCCAATTAACTTAGTATAGCAAATCTAAATTTTCCTGGCTCCTCTCAAGAACTCTCAAACTCCAGATAAGTACTCCTGCCAACCAACAGCCCAAGTTTTCCTGCCTATTGCCTATTCCTAAGGGTGGGACCTCTCCGCCTTTCCCTGGGATCTCTGCCCCTTTCCCAGGTCTTGGGACTCCTCTTCCCAACAACCAGGACCATGAACCTAACAGTTTCAAATGTACATACAAGATAATTTTTTTTTCTAAACTCCTTAACTTCACCTCTGTTCCTAGTCTGTCTGTCCCAACAGATTTCAAGTCAACTACAGACTAAACTTCAACAACTCAGGATCTCCATCCTGGTGCAGCCTCACAGAGTCTTCAAATAGTTTGTCTGGTTCAGTAAATTGAAGCTTTTAGGGTTACCCCAGGCTGAAAGTAAGGGATTAGAGCACAGACACACACTGGAGGAGACCACATGGAGAAACGAGAGGCAGCCTTGCGAACCCAGGAGAGAGGCCTCAGGTGGAAACTCTGCCAGCACTCTGTAGACTTTAGCTTTCAGAACTCTGAGAATGCACATTTCTCTTGTTTAAGCTGTCTAGTCTCTAATGCTTTTTAAAGCAAGCCTTAACTAATACAGAGAGTGATCCATATCTGCTCGCCAGTGCAAACAAAAAGCCCAGGAAAGGCTTTCATTTAAGTCATAAAATGATTCTACCATACCACAAATTATTATAAATCTTTTATGTACAGAACCTGAAGGAACACAGAAGAAGGAAGGGTTAAATGTATTTTTTTTAACTTATTTTGGTGTTCTGAGACAGGGTCTCACCTTGTAGCCCAGGCAGAGTTCTCTTGGGCTTGGATGTTGGGACTGACTCAGGAGGAAAAACAGTGTGTGGCAGAACTATACCTCGGCCTTCCAGGACCCTACAATAAATCTCCCATACTGTAGTAGTGAGTCTTTCTTCCTAATAAATTTTACCCTTTAAGCAGACTCCGTGGATCTCTCGTAATAGTTCTCAGTTCGTTCATATTGGCGCATATGTCCAAATTTCTTCTCCTTTCAGGCCAAGTAAATTCCCTTGTGTAGATACAGCATTTTGTCCACTCATCAGCTGATGAACAATACGGGCTTGTCCACATTCTGGCTCGGGTGAGCACTACATCCTTGAACAATGGTGTGCAAATAGCTCTTCTATTTGTCTTTAGTCTCTTTGTGGGGCCACAGATACAAGCACACAAATTGTTTCTCACAGTTCTGGAAGCTGTCAAGTCCAAGGTCAAGACACAGGCATTAGTGTCTCGTGAGGACCTTCATGCTGCATCCTGACATGGCAAAAGGGATGAAAAGGCAGGAGGATGAATGCTGCGTCCCCACACGGCAGTAAGGAGAAAAGCAAAAAGATCGGGAATGAGGTTTGTTCCATTTATAAAACCCTAATCCATTCATGAGGGTACAGTGCTTGTGGCTTAATCCCTTCCCGAAAGGTTTCATCCTTAACAGAATTTCCATCACGGGCTCAATTGCAAGCATGGATTTTGAGAGACACAAAATAAAATTATAACAGAGATCCAGTTTTCCGTATTAGAGGACTCACCACACTGTTTTCCACAGGGGTGGCACCGTTTTGCTTCTCCAACAATGATGTATAATGCTTTCAACTCCACATTCTCACCCACATTCAACATCCTTTCATTTTCTTAGTGGGGAAATTGCTTGCTTGAGAGTAGTCATCCAATGGATAGATAGCAGGTGATACCTCGTTGTGATTTTAATTCTCAAGTCACATGTTTTGCTTGGTCAGTGCCTGGGGCTTTTTCTAGGTAATCAGGTAAAGGAAGTGCAGAATTAGACCTTTAGTGAGCTGGTGAGGTGCCCAGAGAGGCAAATGTGCTAAGGGTGTTGCTGACCTTCTGCCTCTGTCTGTGAACTCTAGTGTTTCTTCACTATTTCCTCCCATCTTACGAGGGAGGACTGGTCAGACAGAGCAGCTGAGGTTGGCCGCTTCCCTTTTTCACCTAGAAAGCTAGAGTGGGCTGAAATTGACATTTACCTTCTCTGTGAGAAAAGTGGAGCTGGTGGAGTTGGGTATCTCTTGTACCTGGTCCGTTAGGCTAAACCTCCAGCCACTTGGTTTCTGGGCTTCTCCCTTTTCTGAGAGCAGAGTCTGTTGGGAAGAGCAGAGGGCTCTGTCATCATTTAAAAAAAAAAATAATAATAGTTTCTCTTCCCTATGATGTTCTTAAGGTTAATTTTGTGTGGTGGTTACTATGAAAACTAGGACAAGTTCCTGGAGGCCAGTATCACAAACTGTGGTTGCCTTCCCACTGGCTGCCCCTGTTGCTAGTAACTACAAAGTTAACCACACTAAGTCCACGCACTCTGTCGATGGCAGCTGAGGTTTGCTGGTTCTGGCTCCCTGGTAGGAAAGACAGAGCCTGAATCTCTGCTCTCATGAGCCATGGTTTCTGCCCTCCCTCTCCCGTCTTTCCAGGGCTGGGGGCACATCTTTGCCCTGTGTCCTCACCTCTCTTGCACAGCCCAGAAGAGCTGGTTCACCTTGGTGTTTGTGTGAAGATTAACTGGAAACATCCGAGCTCCTTCATGCAGAACTAGAAACCAGGAGTCTTTCCTCACTGTGTTTTCATTTTAATCCTCATGATGGTTAGTGATGTTTGCAACCTTTCACCTGCTCCTTGGGCATCTTTATGCTGTTCTGATACTTGATTGTTAGCTTGCTAAGATTAAGAAACAAATGCCTAAGATGTTAGTAAAGCACATCTCTGTGAGTGTCAGTGTGGGCGTGTCCAGACACCATTACGTTGTGAGGGCTCTAACATAATTAACGGATTAATCCTTTGCAGTGTTTCACCTTGGGCTCTCCTTGTATGCTCAAGGCCCTTTTCTCTGCTTTGTGGACCACCTTGTCACCTGTGACATTTGTCATTAAAAAAACCTTTGAGGTTCACATAGTCTCATATGTCTATTTTGCTTTTGTTGCTGATGCGTTTGATATTACTCCCAAGAAGTCTCTATTATGTGCAATATCCTGAAAATTTCCCTATATATTTTCTTGCAGAAATTTAATAATTTTAGGTTTATATTAAGTATCTAATTCATTTTTAGTCTATTTTTGCATATGGTGCAAATTAAGAGTCAAAGTTCATCCTTTGTGTGTAGATATATAGCTTTAATATTACTTATTATTACTTAATATTATTAATATTACTCATTGAGGGATGGAGAGATGATTCAGCAATTAAAACATTTTGTTGCTCTTGCAGAGGACTTGAGGTCAGTTCCTAGCACCCACATGGCAAACTCATATCTGCCTGCAGCTCCGGGGCCAGGGGATTCAATGCCCTCTTCTGACCTCCACAGGCTCCTGCACCCACATACGCACACTCAGGCACATACATATAAATAAATAAAAATGAAAAATACTGTGCATTGAAGAGACTATTTTATCCAAGTGGATACATTTGTCAAGATCATTTGACCATGTACGTGGGCATTCATTCATCCTGTCTGTTCTGTTTCTTTCTCTTGATCTATTTGTCTTTATGCTAGTAGAATTTTCTTAATATGGATAACAAAGACTTTTTCAAATAAAGCAACATGAGTCCTCCAACTTTGTAGCCTTCCAAAAGTGTTTTGCGTGTGTTGAATCCTAAAATTCTGTTTATTAAGGGACATTTTTGTATTTCCTCAAAAGAGATAGTTCTTAGGACTATGATGGATGGAGATTGCTTTGAATCTGTAGATCACTTTGTTAGTATAGTCATCTCAACAGTGTCAAAGCCAACCATCTCATTAATCCAAGATTTCCTTTATTAGTGTGCACTTAATTTCTTCCAGCATGTTTTATGGTGTTTGCTATATAAGTCTTTCACATCTATAACTGGGTTTATTCTTCAGTATTTTAGTCTGTCTCATGGCATTATGGATGGAATTGTTCTCTTAATTTTCTTTTTTACTTTCTTGTTATAAGTGGAGTACAGAAAGGTGACTAATTTTTTATTTCTGAATGCTTATGATTTCCCCTCCCTTGTTCTTCTCTTACTGACTCCTTTCATATTTTATTATTTTTATAGTGCTATGCTTTGATTTGCACCTTATTTTCTTTTGTCTCTGTTCTGTATGAGGTGGTTTGAATGAGAAAGTACCCATAGACTCATCATATATTTGAATGTGGTTCTCGGTTGGTAGACTATTTAGGAAGGATTAGGAAGTGTAGCCTTTTGGAGGAGGTGTGCCACTGGAGGTAGACTTTGAGGTTTCCAAAGTCCACACCAGGCCCATGATGGAAATGGACTCATTCTATGAAGCTGTAAGCAAGCCCCAATTAAATGTTTTCTTTTATATGATACCTCAGTCATGGCGTCTTAATTAGGGTTTTATTGCTGTGAAGAGACACCATGACCACAGCAACTCTTACTAAAAAATAAATAAATAAATAAATAAAAATAAAATAAAATAAAATTTAATTGAGGCTTGCTTACGTTTGGAGGTTTAGTCCCTTAGTGTCACGGCAGGAAGCATGGTGGCACACAGGCAGACATGGTGCTGGAGAGGTAGCTGAGAGTTCTACATCTGGATCCCAAGGCAACAGGAAGTGACAGTGATACACTGGCCAGGCTTGACCTTCTGAGGACTTAAAGCACACCCCCTAGTGACACACCTTTTCCAATAAAGCTACACCCACACCAACAAGACCACACCCCCTAATAGTGCCACTCCCTATGGGTCTATAGGGGCCATTTTTATTCAAATCACCAGTGTCTTTTGACAGCAATAGAACAAAAAGACACTATATGTATTAGCTTTGTGGTTACCATTGCAATTATATAATGAAGCTTCTTTTAAGAATTATTAAAAATTGCCATTTAAATTTAAAGAATGTGGGTACACATGCGGAGGTCAGAGGACAACTTGCAAGAGTTGATTCCCTCTTTTCACATGTGGGTTCCAGCATGTATCTTAGACTCAGGCTTGATGGCAAATGCCTTTACCCTCTGAGCCATCTTGTCAATTCCTGTATAAAGCTACTTAAAGATGTAGAATTCTATTTTAAAGTAGTATTAGCTTAATTTCAATCACAAACACTCCATTATGTTGCAGTTTTATTCACTCAAGATTTGTTATTAATGTTAAAGTATTATATACACATTTGCACACAATTAAACCTGCTTTTTCACGTTTGTTTGTGACTGAAAATCTATGTACCAGTATTAGAGTAGCCTGTGTTGCTGTGTGTGTTGAAAACTTTGTGTGACTGTGCTTTTCTCCTCACTGTCCTTTCGCTTTGAAGACCTCTGGGTTGTCTCTTGGACAGCAGGTCCAGTATTAATAAGCTCCTTCAGATTTTGAGTATTTGGGAAAGTCTCAGTTTCTTCTTCACTTTTGAAAGATAACTTTGCTGACTGCAATATTTTTGGTTAAAATGAATTTTTCACCACTTGAAGACATCTGTATGAGTCCATTTGCTGCAGTTATTATGAAATAATTGAGATCAGAATATCTGGACAGGAAAGTGGCTCGTCATTTTTTCCACTTTATATTAGAAGGTATTAAGTGTACAGCATAACGGTTTTCTCCATGACACGTTGGCACATGCATGTACCATGTCTTGACCCACAGACACTCTGTCACCTTAAGTAGTCTCCCCTCTTTTTCTCCCGTCCTTCTTCTCCTTCACGAACATTCCATCTTCTGCTTTCATGAGAAGAAATTTGTTTTTCTCACATGGTTGAAAAGTATCAAGCTCCCTTGGCCCCCAGTGAACTTTTCATTTCCGCTATTATAGTTTTTCATTCCCAAAGTCTGTTTGGTTCTATTTACAGTTTCCATGTCCTTGTGGGCAGATGAATTTCCTTCCTTATGTGTCACTTTCCTGTGTCCCTGCAGCTGTTATCTGTGGTGTCCATCAGCTCATCAAAACTCCTCCTGAAGAAGCTCATACATTTGTGATGCTTTAATCTGTAAGTATTCCTTCCTTTCTCTGACTGGGCCATCTCTCCCTGTTTTTGTTTTGTTTGTTTGTTTGTTTTGTATCTGTGTAAATTTTTCGGTGATTTTGACATTTGAAATTTCACTCACCTCTCCTAGTCTTTTTTAAGTTATTAAATTATTTTTATTCTATTTCACGTGTGTGGGGTGTTTTACCTGCATGTATATCTGTGCACCATGTGAGCACTTGGTGGTCAGAGAAGCTAGAAAAGGGTATCAGGACCCTTGGGACCGAGTTACAGACAGTTTTGAGCTGCCTGGTGCATGCTGGGAATCAAACTCTGGAAGAGCAGCCAGTGCTCTTAACCTCTAAACCATCTCTCCAGTCCCTCCTTTTATCACTGTCATTTGTGTAGCCTCTTTTTTATTTCTTCACATGCAAGAGTAATGTTCATATTTCACTCTATTTTCTACACATTCTAACTTCCACTATAAAAGCGAAAGAGTTCAATAACAAAGCAGGCTACCAATAGGAAGCTTGTCTTTCTTAATCTTTGAGATTTTCATTATGACTTTAACTACAGCCACTTTAAAACTCAGTATCAGGGTTGGAGAGATAGCTCAGCAGATAATGATGTAGCAAGCCAGGTGTGGTCCCTGGAACACCTGGAACCCTAGCATCCAGAGGAGAGGAGACGGGAGGATCACTGGAGCATGTTGATTTCCAGACTGTCTGAAAACACAGACAAAATCAATGCGAAGTCCAGAAGAAACCCTGCCTCAAAGGAACAAGGAGGAAAGAATATCTCACACTCTCCTCTGGCCTCTGGGCATGCACACAATGTGTACATCCTCAAATACATTCACACACGCCACACAAACATACACTATATTCACACACATGTATAAACACATACACCTACATGCATAAATAAAAGTCAATAAAATCCAGGATCACTTACAACCATTCACCATTTGAATTCTTTAGATTTCATATCACATCATATATGCTTAATATCACACTGTACTCTCTCTAGCACACAAATACACGTCCGCTTACCCTCCTTATATTTTATAGCAGCAAGATTAATATAATCCTGAAATCCGAGAGTGAGACTATCATTTGGGCAATGAGGTGGCCAGACAACTTCAGTAGCCGGATGTATTCCTGGATGTGAATTCTCAGGAGGGTTTTATTTTTATCTGTACAATGATGGCTACATAGCAAAACTTTTGTTGTAAAAATAACTGTGTGGTAGTTGGTGTGGCTCCTGTCACTCCATCACAGGAAGAGTGGTCTATCAGCTGCATGGAACACACAGACCAATGACGATGTGTTTGGTTGTTATTTTTAGTTTCTCTACGCTTTGTGGCTTCGAGACTTTTGGGAGCACCTGCTGATGAAAATACCTCCCCTCGAATCTCCTGCATTTCATAAGGCCATTGCAGATCCATCAGAGTCAGGCTTCAGAACTTGTTAAATTTCAATGTTGGGCCTGCAGAGAGGGCTCAGTAGTCAAGAGCACGGGCTGTCCTCCCAGAGGACCAAGTTCAGTTCCCATCTTACAAGGCAGCTCACAACCACAGATCAACAACACACATAAAATATTAGAGTAAGACGAAAAAGAAAAGCCTTCAACGTCCTCAAAGCTTTGTTTTTTCATTGAAATACAGCTTCAGACTTCTCTTTACTCTGTTGGTCTGTCTAATACATCCCCATGGTCACTGACCACAGGATTGTTTGCTTAAGCATGGTCCAAGACTCACCTCAAATATTTGGAATGTTCTTCACATATTTACCACTGAAAGCTAGTGATATCTTGGAAAGGGAGGGGCATTATGGGACAGCAAAATGAATTATTAATAAACTTTTAGATGATTCTTATATAAACTAAAGCCTGAGGACCTGATGTATATGAAATTTATCTATACTAAAGGTTCAACACTGGTTGAAATCAGCACTCTTGTCTACCAAAGGATATAGAAATCTGAGTAAAAGAAATATATAGAATCTGTGTAGTTTGGATACCTGTCCTGGATCTTGCTCTGTAGACCAGGCTGGCCTTGAACCCACAGAGATCCGCCTGGCTCTGCCTCCCAAGTGCTGGGATTAAAGGCAAGCGCCATCACCACCCGGCAAAATATGTAGAATCACTGAAGATGGACAACTCTGAAAAATCTTGTACCCTTATTGAAACTTTAGGTTTTGATGAAGCATGAGGCAGAAGCCCAGGCCTGGCGTTGAGTGACGACTGCCATCAAACAGTGACAGCTGGTGAAGATCCACTGAGTCACTAAGTGTGCTGTGAGACCCTCCCTTTGTAATCATCAGTGGTCTTGGGGAATGAGGGTGTGCCCCGTGCTGTGGGAACACACCCCCTGTCTCCGGGAACTCACAGCCAGCAGACTGCTACCACTGTTACACAATTGAGAGCATCTGGTACAATTCCGCTCTGACCACAGAAAGTGGCTTTAAGGAAATCCTTGCTTTTCTTCTTCTTTTTCACTTGTGATATGAGAATGTCTGACTTGGTGGCATGTGTAGTCCTTGCTCTAAGGCTCTGGGTCTGGAAATCATTAGAGGAGTTAGCATGTGCCATAGACCTGTGTCCTCCGCTCTCTGTAGCTCTGACGGATGAAGTCTTTTACTCAGGACAACACTGAGTGGCATGTGCTGCCCCCCATCATTGCTCTTCCTGCTGTGTCTGTCATGAGTGTTTCCCACATTCATGTCTGCATTTCTACATCTCATAGCTCCTTTCACAGTGTGGATATCTCAGGAGGGTTTTAGAGCTTCAACTGGTGCCAAATAGCACCGTGGACTCTGATGTACTAATCCTCAATTTCATAGCAGAGCATGAAATGTCATACATCTTAATCTCTGGGAGTTCAGGGGAAGGTAAATTTGAATTCGAGACAAATATTTCATTGGAGCTCCGAGAAGAAAACTCATACCAGATGATTAGAGGAACAAGAACCGGAAAGACCTTTCCAGAAATTTGTCTGAAAAACCAAACTCTATGTTCTGTGTGTTGCACATTCTTTCTTAAAAATAAAATAAAATGTAAGCTATGTGAGCAGGACACACACCAAAGTCAGTAGCTATGGAGAAACCCTCAGAGACAAGTGTGGGTGGGTGTGGACACACAGCAGAGTGTTCGCAGCGGACTTCCTTTTTTGCTCATTTCACCTCACAGACCTTGGAGTTTGTCCCTGTCCACAAGTTCAGTGTCAGGTCCCTCCATCTACAATGGATGCATCAGTAGTCTACGCTGACTTAAACCTAACCAAGACCCGAGAGCCTAAGCATGCATCACCTCTGTCTCTTCCTCCAGGTAAGCAGCTTTACTTCTCTGTCATCTGAATTATCTTCTAGAGTTAAGATTTCCCTCTAAAACCTGTGGGTTTAAGTCACTGCTTTGAAGGTGAGAATCAGGTCTATGTTAGTGTTAAATAGTGTAGGCAACCTGCCTGCAGAAAACCACAGTCGTACATTCCATTTTTATTCAGGTAGACAGCAGGAAACCTAAACATCAATTCCCCTATTCAGCCTTTGTTAAATATCCTGAAGAGAGGGTATTTTACTTACATGAGCAGAGGCCTGTTTTTAGAGATACTTGATGCAATCAATTGCCAATTCCAAATTTATCTACAGAATGTGGACACTGTGACCCAGCTGTACTTCAGCAGCAACCCCAGCTGTCGCTTCACAGTGCAGAGTGTAGACTTCATGGTTAATGTTTTCATCTCTCAAAAAAGGAGGGTGATCTTTGGGGAAAAGTCACAGTTGAAATCAAAGACTTGAATTAAATTAAAAGCGGTGATTTATATATATATATAATTGAATAAATTCATATTAAATTAAATATATATGTTAAATATATTAAATTAAATGAAAATAAATAAATAAATATATTTATTTAATTTTTTAAAAAGCTGGTTCTTTCTGTTTTGCAAAGTATAACAGCTTTAAATGGTGAACCACACAAGGTACCAAAGCCAGTCAGGAATTAACCTTTCAACACTGACTGAAAGTAGCCCTCTTATCTATCACAGGATTTAGTAATACGAGCAAAAGAAATGTGGAAAGCTGGTAAGATGAAGCACATGACCTGGGGATGGCTGAGAAGTAAGAGACCAGAAGCTCAGGCAGAGTATAGAAAATGTATAGAAAATGACCATGATACAGTATTCCATTCTGCTGTCTAACTGAACCTACTGACACCCGTCTTAAAGCAGTTGTTTCCCAATGTGATGATCCTCTATGTGTTATGACATGTAGACTTTGAACTTTAGGGCTTCTTTTAGAAACTAGTATATTGTCAAAGGATTGAGTCAAGGAGAAAGTCTTAGAGTCACCCAATGAATTTCATGATAATGTTTACGTAAGGGTGAGCAGAAACGGGAAGGAGAAACTGGTTTGATAACTGTAGGGAGAATTACTGGCACCAGCTGTTTTTTTGTTGGGAAAAAGCAAGTCTTTGTTTTCCCATCATGCCTAGCAAAAGTGGAGGAAGGGCCTTGTTGAAAAGGGTATAAGAAAATGAATATAGAGAAAGATAATAACACTGTCCTCAAACTCTACTGTCTATAATCCCCAAAAGATTAGAAAAAAGTGTCTGGAAAGTAAAAAAAAAAAAAAAAAAAAAAAATAAAAAAAAAACATTATTTTAAACATCAATAATCTAGAAATAAACCTGAAGAAAAAAACAAATAATAGTAGAATAAAAGCAGAACATAGTGTTCCACTAGAAAATGCTGACGCAGAAGCATAATAACAGCGAAACCACTGGACCCTGTCAACTAAAGGACTCAAACCACGGTGAATTCAAAGCACCGTGATTAGATCTGCCAACAAAGGAACCGGAAAGGGGGACATGGGCAGTGACCTATTTTGTTCGTGGTAAAATGGCCAAAGGTCTGTTTTGATGGTACAATAGATAAGATATGTAAAAACGCCTCCAGCGTGTATTCATTTATTCAGAAATAACTAATTACTATGAGACAAACTTTGCTCTGGACACTGGGGAAACAGTCAGGAAGAAACAGGAAACCATCTTTCTCCCTGCAGATTTTATATTACTGTGAAGTTTTAAATCAGTGATAGAAACACTTGCATCAATGACTGTACGGTGTTGGATGCCAACAAGAAAACATTTCAATGGAAATTAAGATTTTTGCCTTTAGAGATGGCATCAGGCCAAGCAGAGTGATCAAGGCAGGCCTTTCTGAGAGATGATGCTGGAGTCAAATCCTGGAAGTCTCTGGGGACCAAGGCTGAGGAGCTGAGAGATGAGTTTTCTAGGAAGCTAGACCAGCAAAGGCAAAGGGAGAAGATGCCTGTGACGTTGTAGGGGAACATGCATGCCTGGTGTGCTGTGGAGATCAAGTCAGGAGGATGGTGTCAGATGGAAAGGGGTTTGGAAGACATTCCATAGGTTCAGATGTTGAAATGTCTGGAACAGTGAAGATGACTTAGCATTGTGTGGGTACCAGAGAATGCCTGAAGGAAGTACTTCCACAAAAGCAGTGCTCACACAGCCTCTTCATATGTAACTACAATAGTAGAACAGATAGTATGCGGAGACCAGGAAGCCTAGCTCTGAGGACAGGAGTTCCTTAAATTTTGTCATGAATGAATGAAGATTTTTTAAGTCACCTAAATGGCTTTTTACTTATAATTAAAATGAAACAAAAACAAACAAACAAAAAAGCTCACTTTTTAGGAAAGAAAGAAAGAAAGAAAGAAAGAAAGAAAGAAAGAAAGAAAGAAAGAAAGAAAGAGAGAGGGAGAGAGAGAGGGAAGGAAGGAGGGAGGGAGGGAGGGAGGAAGGAAGGAAGGAAGGAAGGAAGGAAGGAAGGAAGGAAGGAAGGAAGGAAGGAAGGAAGGAAGGTGATATTTATTGGCAGTTACCACAGGCCAGATGCTATGCCTTGGAATTTAGAATAATTGTTGCCTACTGCCCTCTCTAGAGCATTATGAAGTAGATGTTGTCCACATTTTACAGATAAGAAAATTCGTGGATTATGAAATATTATGGGCCTTGGGGCTTTGGAGTCTCCTCTGGTATCTGTTCCTGCCTCCTGTCCAGGACACTCATGACCTAAACAGCAGCAGTGGTGAACCACTGGCCACATCCTCAAACCTAACCCACTGACTGCCTCCTTCCATGACAGTCTTGTATCACCTCTCTCCATAGAATACTGCTCACTGTCCACAGAGGGTTGCTTCCAGACCTCTGCATATATGCTGGTCTCCTACATAAAATGTAGTCCTTATAAGTAACCGGCTTACATATTGCTTGTGTGCTTGAGATAATCTGTAGATTATGTACAGCACATAGGGTAATTTCAAAGCCACAGGAATAGCTGCTGTCGAGTATTTGTTTAGAGAATAAAGATGGAGAAAGGATGTGTGCATTCCACACAAATGCAGCGTTTTGTATGTGACTATCTTCAGTCTGTAGTTAGTTGGGTCTACAGAGACTACTCCAATAATAAGTTAGGCTGAGTGTCTGTTGTCTCTTCTGAAAGATTTTTGTCCTTCTCTCGCCCTCTATCCCTTCCTTTTATTCTTTCTTCAGAGGAACATTTTAAAAGGAACTAACTCATCTGAGTGGCTGTCGTGTCTCAGTGCTGGTCTAGAGACTAGAGACAGTTGGTCTTGTCTTCAGTCTGGGTTAAACAATTCAGTTGCCAGGGATCATGTAAAAAGTAGAACTGGATATACAGACAATTCTGGAAAATACAATGAAAATAAAAGACAATATAATAATAGCACATCTGATTTTAAAAATTTAACATGTAACTCTAAACATGTATTCATTTATATTAAGAAATATTTAGCAAAATATAAACCAATAGAAAGTATATATAAATCATAAATCAAAAGATACTTTGCAGAAATAAGGAGACTTTAGCAAGGTATGTGGCTCATACCTATGATACCAACCAGAACCTGGGAGGTGGAGGCAGGAAGATCAGGAGTTCAAGGCCATTCTCAACCACATAGAGAGTTAGAGGCCAACCTGGACAAGAGGGACCCTGTCTCAAAAACAGAACAAAGTACAGCAAAAAGACAACCAGGAAAGCCTTCTTAGAATTTATAATGCCATTATAAATGTAAATGCTAGACACCAAATAGGAGCAATAAGGGTATTATAATTCAATTAGAGTGATAGGAGCTAGCTAATGTTTCCCCATAGTATTTTCATAAATTAAAAAAAAACTATTGTTATTGTGTTCCATATTACACTCATGCTTTTAAAGTTGTTTAAAATAAAAATAAATTGACCAAATCATGATACTTTATGAACACATTTCATAACTTGATGTATCTCAACTTCTGATATACATGAGATATTTATTATATAGTAAATATGGTATATGGTCACCAAGAAAAGCAAAGATACAGGGCGTGGTGTTTCACCAATGTAGTGTTGTAGATGTAAATATGTGTTATACCACAGTACCCGCTTTATCTTCCATTTCAATTTGTGCACTTTCATAACTTGTAGTCAACAAACATTAATAAAAATTTTAAATAGAAAATTCCAGGAATAAATTACTCTGTGTGTTAAGCTGGACATTGTTCTGAGCAGCACAATTAAATCTCACACCATCTTGGTCAAGACATGAGTCACTCCTCATCACCTGTGTGATGGCTGTTCTTGGTTGTCAACTTGACTATATTTGGAATGATCTATAATCCAGAAATAGAGGGCACATTTATGATTCAGATCTTGGGGCAGGAAGACAACCTAACATGCCTTTAATCCAGACCTTGAGGCTGGAAGGCACACACCTTTAATCCAGGCCACACCTTCCTTGGAAGCCTATGTAAGGACAATGGAGGAAGGGGTTTTCTTCCCTTGCTTGCCCTCACTTTCGTCAGCCCATCCATTCCTTTGAGATCACAGCAGACCAGCTGAGACATCCAGCCTCATGGGACTGAGCAGCTACTAGATTCTTGGAATTTTCATTCATAATTAGTCATTGTTGGACTGCAACCTGTAAGTCATTCCAATAAATTCCCATATATTGGAGAGACAGAGAGACAAAGAGACAGAGACAGAAAGAGAGAGAAAGAGAGAGAGAGAGAAAGAGAGAGAGAGAGAGAGAGAGAGAGAGAGAGAGAGAGAGAGAGAGAGATTTCTGTGACTCTAGAGAACCCTGACTAATACAACCTGCCAATCACCACAGTTTGTGCTCAGATAACTCTCATTTTACTGAATAGTGGACTCTGTGAATGCTGGCAACCCCGCTGTGTGAAAGAAAAACCATGCATGCTTCCTCTACATGAAAAGGTGAAAACTCTCTATTTAAGGAAAGGAAAAAAAAAAAAAAAAAAAACAGATTTTGCTACCACATACCAAGCTGTGAAAGTTACAGCGACAGTATGCATGTGCTCAGTTAAAATGGAAAACTCAGTGTTTGCGTGTGTGATACAATGTCCATAGAGATTGTTTCTAACCACAGTTTAGCTCTCCATTAAGAATTTAAGAACTCAGCCTGTACAGATAAAAGGAGACAAATGTAGTCAAAATACTGCAAACAACAGGGTGGCTGAGGCCACTGGGGTCTGCTTAGAGTTCCAGACCACCCAGGACTACATACTGAAACTCTGCCCAAAACAAATAAACAAAACAACATAGATGCCTAAACTTTGCTCTAAGATGGAGAAGATCATTCTAGACAACCGTGAAGCGGGCCCCATGTTAAATAATAGAATTGCTATACATCACTAACACCAAAGGTGGTACTTAACACACAACTGAGCTCTCTCTCTCTCTCTCTCTCTCTCTCTCTCTCTCTCTGTGTGTGTGTGTGTGTGTGTGTGTGTGTGTGTGTGTGTGTGTACCTCCTATAAATGAAGATACTCTATAACACGAATTGCTAAATGATCTTATTAATAAAAAACCCGGAGCCTGATATTGAGGTAAATTCTGAAAGAGCAGAGAAACGGAACAAGCCACAGCCAACCTCACCTAGCCAACTCCTCAGCTGATCCTGTTTCCTTCAGACTGGAAGCCTCTGAGTCCTTACCTGGAAGGGATCTCAGATGAACTGTTTAAAAGCCTCTAGTTCCTGGTCCTCACTCCTTATACACCCTTCTGCTTCCTGCTATCATTTCCTGGGATTAAAGGCGTGTGTCCTTCCCAAGCAAAGATATGAGATCTCAAATCCTGGGATTAAAGGTGTGTGCCACTGTTGCCTGGCTCTGTTTCCAGTGTGGCCTTGAACTCACAGAGATCCAGATGATCTCTGCCTCCTGTGTAATAGGGTTAAAGGCATGTGTGCCAACACTGTCTGGACTCTATATCTAATCTAGTGGCTGTTCTGTTCTCTGATCCCCAGGAAAGCTTTATTAGGGTGCACAATATATCAGCCACAGATCCTCCTTCTTGGAGGAAATGCTGGCTCATTTCCATAACAGAACTCATTCTTTATTTTGTACAGTACTCACTCAGCAATTTTCACAACATCTTCCCCATCAGTCAAGTTTGACCCTCCTAAAACCCCCTTTCACATGAATCATGTACAAGTCATCCTATTTTATCAGAGAAAACACTATTTGACCCAACTCAGAATTCATCTTGTGGAATTCTACAGTAAGGTGTCCGAGAAAGTCTCTTTTCTGCACCCCACCCTCAACTTGAACCCAACTGTCCATGTTAATCAAACCACTTCTGACCTTCATTCCAAATGCACTCAGCTAGGCTAAAAGTGTGTTTTCTTTAACTTCTCAGACACCTGTAGGTGCCCACGCTGGCATCGGTTGGCTCTGAAACTCGGCTGTGCTGGGCTGATCCTTCTTGTCCTGAGTGTGATTGGACTCAGTGTTTTAGGTGAGTGAGACAAAAGCTTTTACCTTAGAATTCTTTCTCCAGCCTGGCAGTGGTGGTTCATGACTTTAATCCCAGCACTCTGGAGGCAGAGGCAGGCAGATCTCTGTGAGTTCAAGGCCAGCCTGGTCTACAGAGCAAGTTCTAGAACAGCCAAGGCTACACTGAGAAACCCTGCCTTGAAAAACAAAACAAGAATCTCTCTTTAGTGCCACCGTACTTTGGCTTCTTCACATGATCTGGCCACTTTGAGCCTGTGGGAAGATCAATGATGATTGAGCAGTTACAGGACAATATCCTCTGTCACATTTCTCTTCTTGTTTTGAGAATTACTATGGGGATGACACGTGCACCTAGAACTCTAAAAAAGGTCACAAATGTGACAAGATGACAATAACAATGAAAACCACAATGCCTAAATATGAGTTTATTAGGTGTCTACTAAACTCCCGAAGGCAGCCAGCAGCCTTCTTCCCTGTGGGTGGGTGTGAGTACACTTACTCCACAGGGGAGAAGTTCAGGGTTTGAGCGGTGCAAGAGCTTCAGCAATGCCCTTAGATATCGTGTAACCTAACAGCATGTGAATCCATTTGTTCTGTGCTCTTCTTGTCCTCCATTCTGTCTCCAGAGTGGTCCATTCTTTTTTTTTTTTTTTTTAAAGTTTTATTTATTTGTTATGTATACAGTGTTCTGTCTGCATGTATCCCTGCAGGCCAGAAGAGGGAGCCAGATCTCACTACAAATGGTTGTGAGCCACCATGTGGTTGCTGGGAATTGAACTCAGGACCTCTGAAAGAACAAGCCATGCTCTCAACCTCTGAGCCATCTCTCCAGCCCGAGTGGTCCATTCTTAACATGTTGCTAATGCATTGTCTCCTGTCCATACTCAAGCTTGCTGAGATGACTTCATTTCCTGAAGTGATAGATACAATATCCATTATACTGCACATAGAATGTACATTTCATCTTCTTCCTGTGTTTTCTTATTACTAGTGCTATCATTGTTACAAAAAACATCAGTAGAAAAAAGCAGTGTGGGTGTTCAAGAGAACAACATGACGAAAACAACAGGTAATTTTGAAATCCTGATCAATATCTCGTTACCATTAGTCAAGGCTCACATCACTGTGGGTCTTATGTTTGAGAAAACTGAATCATAAAAAGGTTAAGAACTTGTCAAAAGTCATGTGACTGGTAAGTGATGCTGCTGGAAACTTCAATGAAGATATGTGACCTTGAAATCTAGCATCTTGGCCACCTGACCATGCAGCCACAGCCTACTAGCGCAGTTGGTTACTAACAGACAAATATCAACTTAAAAAGTAAAATATGGAACTTAAGAGACAGCTCAGTGTCAAGAGTACTTGTGTGCAAGCATGAAGACTGTAATTACAACCCCAGCATCCCGGTAATGAACACCCCAGGACAGTCACTGAGACCTACTGGCTTTCAGCTTTGCAGAAATAACATTAGCTTCACGTTCAAGGAGAGACCCTGCTTGTAAAGAATAAGTGGAGAGGGATATAAGAAGAGACCTTACATCCTTCTCTGGCCTCTGCATGTGCATAGGCATATGTACTTGCACACATATGCACATAAACCTCCCTCTCTCTCTCTCTCTCTCTCTCTCTCTCTCTCTGATATACCAAAAGTTATTATGCTTTAGAGGAATGCTTTAGAGTCAGTATTTTATCGCTGTGCAGAGACACCATGACCACAACAACTCTTATAAAAGAAAGCATTTAACTGGGGCCTGCTTACAGTTTCAGAGGTTTAGTCCATTGTCATCACAGTGGGAATCATGATGGCACACAGGCAGACATGGTGCTAGAGAAGTAGCTGAGAGGTCTACATCTAGATCTGCCGGCAGCAGGTTGAGAAGGACACTGGGGCCTGACTTGGGCTTTTGAAACCTCAAAGTCGTTCCCCCCTCCCCACTCCCCATGATATACTTCCTCCAACAAGACCACACCTCCTAAAGTAGCGCCGCTCCCTGATGACTAAGCATTCAGATATATGCACCTACAGCAGCCATTCTTATTTAAACCACGACAAGGAATATTTGATTGTTTTAATAAGCATGTCATATCAGTGACTTTGTCTAAAGTTAATTAATAGAAACAAAAATAAAATAAATTCTGTTTTTTCTGTTTCTTGGATATGTCATGACAGTAATCTTGTCCTAGCATAAGTTACCAAAAATGTGTGTTAGCAAAGCAACTACTGTGTGTAACTGATGTGGTGTAGCAAGAACAGGGTAGGAATATTCCATGTCTCCTTCTCACCTCAGAGCGTCCAGCTAAGTTAAAGTGTCCAAAAGACTGGCTTCTACACCGAGATAAATGCATACATTTTTCTCAAGATGCCAACACTTGGAAGGAAGGTCTGGCTGACTGTGCTACAAAAGGAGCCACTTTGCTGCTCATTCAAGACCAAGAAGAACTGGTAAGCTGTTCTATTTAATAGAGATGTTAGCATGTTCTTGAAGCTACACCAGTGTCCTTGACTTAACGGCTCTTCCATGCAAAGGAAGTGGAGACTTTACACTATGGAAGCTCACGGTCTGAGAGACTGATTGGTCATGTGATCCAATAACTGCTTATGCCAGGTGAGTGTCCTAGGATCATAAATACCAGACACAGGTTTCTCAAAGGAGCAAGAATTAACTGTACTGGGGACTCAGGATGGATACAGGTGACACTTGAACTAGGTTTCAGGAGGCGGGAGAACAGGAGTCCCCAGTACACAGACTCAGGGTTAAGTCCTCTACTCTGTTTTGATTGTAGAGATTTGTAATGGACTCAGCAAAGGGAAAAGGCAATTCATTTTGGATTGGACTAAATTACACATTGCCAGACAAGAACTGGAGGTGGATAAACGGCTCTACTTTGAGTTCTGATGTGTGAGTATTGGAGGAGCTAACCTGAATATTCATTTCAGGACATTTCAGGGCTCTAACACTGTTACAAAAGATTAAAGAGGTTCAGAATGGTCTGAAAATATGATTCCAAAGGTGATTGAAATTGTCCATGTATGAAAAGATACCAACCTTTCATAAAGTCTTGTGTATACATACATGGATGTGTGTATGTGTGGATGCATGTATGTATGTTTGTGTGTATATATGTATGTATGTATGTATGTATGCATGCAATGGAGTTTTAAGGCCGGGGAGTAGACTAACCCCTTTGAGAAATGGCTACTTAGAACCTTTCAGCACACATAATTGCTCTTTCTTTCTTTTATCTTTTTTGTTTGTTTGTTTGTTTGTTTGTTTGTTTGTTTGTTTGTTTCGAGACAGGGTTTCTCTGTGTGGTTTTGGTGCCTGTCCTGGAACTCATTTAAAATAATGAAACATATGTAGGCTTATATACAATATAATGATAATGTATTAATATTAGAGACTGTTAAACAGAAAAAGTTTACCTAGATAGCAAATGTTGGCAGTATACAGGACCACATTTTGAATTTTTCAAAGAATGAGACTTTAAAGTGAGGATTATTTAAAAACGAGTGTTCTGTTCTAGAATACATTTATGAAAACAAAAATATACACATTTTTTCATAAAATCTATCCTGATTTTTCCTAATGCTTTCTGGGTGTCTTACTTACAGTTACTATTGTTGTGACCAAAAGAAAGTTGGAGAGGAAAGGATTTATTTCCTCATTGTTCATCACTGAAGGAAGCCAGGACAGGCACTCAAAGCAGGGCAGGATCCTGGAGGCAGGAGTTGATGCAGAGGTCACAGAGGGGTGCTGCTTACTGGCTTGTTCCCTGAGGCTTGCTCAGCCTGCTTTCTTCTAGAATCCAGGATCCCCAGCCCAGGGATGGTACCACCCACAATGAGCTAGAAAATGCCCTACAGCCTTATCATATGAAGACATTTTCTTATTGAGGCTTTCTCCTCCCACATGACTTAAGCTTGTGTCAAGTTAACATAAAACTAACTGGAACACTGAAGATTATTTTCTACATAGTATCTATAAAGAAATAAAACTTTGATATTAAATTATATCTTTAATACATAGCAAGGTTTGATTTGTGTGTTATTCCTTACTAATTTCATCCAAATAATTAGTGAATTTTAGTCATTTTCATGTACCATTTCCTTCTCTCTTCCCTCTCTCTCTTCCACCAAAACTCTTTTTTCCCAACAAGCTCCTGAAGCTCCTCTACTTCTCTCCATCTCTCTCTCTCTCTCTCTCTCTCTCTCTCTCTGTGTGTGTGTGTGTGTGTGTGTGTGTGTGTGTGTGTGTGTGTTATGTGACACTATTTCTGTGGAGATGTGAACAAATGTCTACTGACCCTAGATATAGAACCAATGACAGACCAAAATAACAGTACTACCCGAGTCCAACTTGGTAAACCAGTGAGTTAATTGGAATTACATATAAGAGTATGAATGAGGGAGTATTTACAGAAGCATGGATGACACAAAGGCAGTTGATCACTGAAAACCCACCCCAGCCCTGGTGACAACTCATAAAAGCTGGACCCTTGCAGCTCTCCGCACAGCGTGTAGGCAGCTCAGCTGGTTGGAGAGCCTCCTCTTCTCACCAGTCCTTACTGCTCATAAAACCTTTGGGAGTAAAAGGCCTCCTGCATTTGGTCAGTTTCAGGAGCTTGTTGTTAAGACTTGTGAATTGTTTATTTCCTGGGAGCTTCCCTTTAGGACTTTCTGAGTCTTAATGAGTCTCCCTCTAGGACAGAATGTTTCAGTTCAGAAGAAATTGCTACACAACAGTGTCTGTGACCTGCTGAGTTTAATTGTGATTTCTTGCATGAACATGAATTGGAGGTTATTCACTGGAGTATAGGCAAATGAATAATAACTATCTCACTGAAGAAAAAGACATCTCCTCACCCAGCAACTATTAACTACCCATATCCTCAGGGAAGTCTGGGGTCTCAAGATCTCCTTTCCACCTGTGATGGATTTGTAGCTGAAAGTTTTCCTGTGTCCTGACTGTGGGCCAGGCAGGACAAATCTCTCTCACCCACCGATCCCACACCACTCAGACCGAAATAAACACACACAGGCTAATATAACATATGAACTGTATGGCCATTAGCTCAGGCATACCACTGAGTAGCTGTTAAACTTAAACTCAGCCCATTTTTGTTAATCTATATGTTGCCACATTTTCCGTGGCTTTACCTGTGTGCGCTTACATGATGCTCCCTAGACAGGCTGGTGTCTCCTGCCTCAGCCTTCCTCTTCCCAGAATTCTCCTTGTCTGCTTATCCTGCCTATACTTCCTGCCTGACTACTGGCCAATCAGCATTTTATTAAACCAGTGTACAAAAGCATTATCCCACAGCAGAAGGTTGACTGTCCAGTCCCAATCTTGTGCAGGTAATCACTGCGGCTATGAGTCCTTGAGTACACCAACCATGTCAAGTTCAGAAGACACTTTCTTCACTCCTCCCTATCCTCTGGCTCTTACGCTCTTTCTGCCTCCTTTTCCATGATGTTCCCTGAGCCAGGATGTAGGAGTGATGGATGATACAGCTGCCCCACTTAGGGCTGAGCATTCAATAATATTACTTATTCTTAGCATTTTGCCCAGTCGTGAGACTCTACATTAATCATTTCTCACTTCAAAAAGAAGTTTCTGTCCTAAAGACTGAGAGCAGCAGTAATCTATGGTATAAACTTATGTATTCGAAGGCATTTGGAAACACGCTCATTTAGCAGTACAGCAGTAGTATGTTCCCACATGGGTCTGACCAGACTTGCAGTACAGGCATGAATTCCAGCCTGTAGATGGAATCCACCCGTAGAGTGGGCCTGAAATCCAGTCAGAAAGAGGTTGGTTACTTCCATAATAGTCTTGTTACTATTGCACCAGTGGTTTAAACAGTTTGTTATCAGTTTGTGAGATCCACAGCTAAGGTGGACATTGATCACTCTTCTTACCCAGAAGCCTGCATAGCACTTTTCAGTGTGTGTGTGTGTGTGTGTTGTAATGTGCTTATTTTATTGTGATTCACAGTGATAATAAAATTGTAAGACAGCTGAAGTGTATGGATTAATTTCAGTCCATCTGTCATTTCATCCTGAGTATGAAATGATGCTTTGATTACACAGCAGTGATCAGGTAAGCCTGGAGGCTGCTGAGCTACAGTACAAAGAGTGTCAGTGAAGCCCTGGTTTTTTTTTAACACTCTGCCCCTGGTTTTCAGATAAGGAAAAAGTAATCACTTTCCCTGCACGATTATTTGGGAAATTAATAAAATAATGTTAGTAAGCTCCCAAGGCCTGATAGGAGAAGGCCTGGGAAGCCTTAAAGGTATTTTTTTTAACAGATCAGCCCTAAGGAAATTATCTTTAAAACTGAAGAAAAATCCTGAGGTATGGAAGAAATAAGACGAAGGAACATTTACAGTAGAGGGTAGTCTACAGTATGACTAGCATGCAGGCAGTTGGGTGAGAGCGATTTGTCTCTCAGGACCAGGAGGCTCCATGAAGAAATGACAGGAGAAAGAGCAGCTGTGAGGAAGTCCCACCCACTGTCATCCATCCTTCTGTTTATAATAAATCAGTGCGTTTTGAACTCATCTCTTCCTTACAGTTAACTCTAATTTCAACTGTGCTATGTTTGAATTCTAGTCTCCTTCACACCCACAGTGAGCCATGGGAGCCAGGCATGAGTATTTCATCAAATACAGGGAATAAAGGGACCATGACTGACACAGCCTTAGCCTCTTTCCTCTGTAGATCCTGAGAGCTCAGTCTGTATAGTCAGTAAGCACCTGCTGTGTTTAACTGATGCCACACTTTCATGTATGTATGAACCCCTTCCCCAAGCACCAGATGGTTATATCCTATGTTCTTAGGAAACTGAAGCTCCGCAAAGTGAGGCAGATTTCTTCCTTGCATGAGATGTTAGCAGCAGAATGAGGTTCAATCCTGTTTCCAAACCTCCTCTTTTTTTTTTTATATCATATGAACATTATTTTTTTGCTGAAAAAATTCTTCTCCAGTTGAAAGTAATATTGAAAATCATATTGGAAATTTGTTCAGATAAACTTTTATCTTTAATGTTAATGCATGTTGTTTCTCTGTGTTTACTATGATTAGTAACTATGTATTCTACAGTCCTTAGAAGTCCAGAGGAAAAGATGGCCAACTCAAGATAACTATGAGAAAATCCTAAACACTAAGAGTGGTTCTTTATTCTCTTCCTCCTCAGAATACAAATCACTGGTGAAAATACAAAAAACAGCTGTGCCTCCATCTCAAAGGACAAAGTGGTTTCTGAGAGCTGTGCTTCAGACAGCAACTGGATCTGCCAAAAGGAACCAAAACGTGTCTCTGAAACCATGTGTAATGACCCTTGACTGTTAATCTTATCTCTATTACTTTACCATCCACACCGGATCTCTGTACTCAATCTGTTTAGGCTGCTGACACCCCACCCCACCCC
>CABHPH010094383.1:0-32292 GCA_902168325.1 Peromyscus nudipes
TCTCTCTCTCTCTCTCTCTCTCTCTCTCTCTCTCTCTCTCTCTCTCTCTCTCTCAAAATGGCATTGGAAGGATTTGCCAGTATAGCTGACTTCAACAGCACCCAAAATTGCCTAGATGGCCTCTACCTCCAACCTCATCTATCCCTTTTTGCTCTCCTGTCTTGTTCCCCGATCCTTTTTTTTTTTTCTCTTAAAGGATTCAGAAATGGTGATAGGGATAGAAGGAGAAGGACTAGAAAGAAAACCAGGAAAAAGTCTGTGTAAACTCAGGCTAATGTATTAAAATTGTTTCATCATGATTTTTTTAGGCTCCAACATATGTAAACATTAAAAAAAATTTTTATGTGTGTGAGTGTTTTGCCTGCATGGATTTATGTCCTACACATGCATGCAGTGAACAAGGAGGCCAGAGAGGACATTAGATCTCTGGAGTTAGAGTTGCAGATGGTTGTAAGCTAACTTGTAGGTGCTGGGAAGCAAATCCAGGTCCTTTGGAAGGGCAGCCAGCACTCTTAAACACTGAGTCATCTTTCCAGCTCCTCATGAACATTTGAAAAAAAGATTAAAATTATGTGTCTGTGTAGGGCTATGAGAATATGAGTGCAATTGCCTCTAGAGACCAGAAGAATGCCTTGGAGCCTCTGGATCTAGAGTTATAGGTGGTTGTGAGCTGTCTGCTGTGGATTCTGGGAATGAAATTTAGGTCCCCTCAAAAACATATGATTGGAACCATTGAGCCACCTTTCTATCTCCTGAAGATAAAAAAGTGTGTGTGTGTGTGTGTGTGTGTGTGTGTGTGTGTGTGTGTGTATACGCGCGCACAGGCATGTGCTAGTGCTTTTGAAGACAAGATGCATAGGATTCCATGGAGCTGGAGTTGTAGGCATTTTTAGCTGCCTGACTGACATGGGTACTGGGAATTGAAGTAGGGTTCTTGCTTTGCCTGTTTAAATGGCATGGAAAAAACAGGCGAAGGAGAGGGTATCTGGGGCTGCAACAGGTTACAGTGGTGTGGATGACACAGGTCACGAGGGATATACTTGTCCCAAAAGAAGGGTCTTTGTCTTCTGTCATAACATTCAGACTTGATATGTCTTTTGCTGTCCTCATTTATAAGGAGCCAGACTTTTGGGGAAGCACGTCTTTAACTTGGTTAGTTCTATACTCGCCTCAAAGGTAAAGAGGCTGCTGCAGCATGTCTCACAAAACTGGGGACTGAGGTCACAGAGACCCTGGCTCTGGAAAAACAAGTATTCCTCCTAAAATCTTCTATAGCAACTTCGCTTTGCAAGGCAGCTTGTCTCCTTCCTTTGAAACTGGGCTTATTTGTTAAGCAAAGGCAGCACCATTACATCTTGCTGATGCTTGGAGCAAACATCAGTAGCAAATGATCCTCTTAAGCGAGTGCAAGTGGCTGCAGGCAATGCTGGGGGCTAGAAGTACAGAATGGACTAAAACCAAAACAACTGCTCAACCTCAATGCCACCGAGCATCAGAGGGACCCTTCAGAATACTGATGTGGGGAAGGCTTTTCAAACAGACAGCTGATGGATTGCGAGAGGGGCTGCTTGCCATACGAGCAAACTGCTTACCAACTGGGCACCAACTCATGACTTCAGCTCTCCTCAATGTCTGGCTACAGAGAGGCTCAGCTGCTGGGGATCTGGCTCATGGTATCAGAGGTGTGGACCTGAGCTATGCACATGCTGGCAGTATTCCTGTGCCCAGTTGGGTCATTTCCCTTCCTAACGGGAAGTCCTTGTTGCTGGGTGGTCTCTCTGTAATCCTAGCACTCAGGAGGCTGAGGTGGAAGGATCAATCTCAAATCTGAGGCCAGCCTAGGATACACAGCAAGACCTTGCCTCAGAAAAAACAAACCAGAAACAAATAAACCACCATCAACATTTTATTGCTAGGGCAAAATTGTCTATGTTTGGGGTCTGGAAAAGGAAATCCTTAGATAATTTCCATGCAATCCTTGATCAGTCTTAGCATTCCTGTGTGTTCCTTTAGGAATTCTCTTTCTGATAGAACCCGGGATAGGCCTCACTGCATAGAGAGAAGCTGGGGAAGACTGATGCCCGGTGGCACCTGTGTTGCTAGGTTACTAGGGCCAGTACAAGTGGGACGACACAGGCATCCTGCTCCTCAATCCTGAAGTATTTGTGGAGTGCACGTACATTAGATGACTGCTGTAGTGGTCCATGGGACTTGATGTGCTGTGGATATTGCTCTATAAATAAAATGCTGATTAGCCAGTGTCCAGGCAGGAAGTATAGGCGGGACAAACAGAGAAGAGAATTCTGGGAAGTGGAAGGCTGAGGCAGAGAGACACTGCCAGCCACCGCCATGACAAGCAACATGTAAAGATGCCAGTAAGCCACGAGCCATGTGGCAAGGTATAGATTTATAGAAATGGGTTAGTTTAAGAGTAAGAGCTAGACAACGGTAGGCTTGAGCTAATGGCCAAACATTTTAAATAATATAAGAGTCTGTGTGTTTATTTTTAAGTGGGCTCCAGGACTGGTGGGATTTGGCAGGAGCTGGAGAGAAATTCTCCAGCTACATTGATGTTTTTAAGTGGCATCATTAGGATCCTGTTTCCTTCTCAGGTTGTCTAGTTTCCAGCTCATGTTATTTCCCCTCCTGCAGGATAGGTCTTCCTGAACAAACCACCAGTTTCAGTTCCTGGTTGATTCCTACCTCCAGTCAAGAGGGGTTCAAGGACTTGAAGGTTTTGTAGCAGATTGCCTTTGGCATGATTCTAGCCCTGATCTCACGGCCCAGTTCTGATAGCTGAAACTAGGCGACAGTCCTAGGACATCCCACACTGTGCTTAGGTGATAGCTGAGTTTCACAAGATCCCTCTCCAAGGCTGTATGAGCGGTAACAATCGATGGGGAGAGAGACTCTTTAGCTGACTGAACTGGTCCAAATTGTGCAAGGATCCTTAGGGAGATACTTTTTGCAAGTTGTCACCCATTCTGGGGTAGAATTTTGTAGGTTGCAACTGCCTTAGAGTCACCCATGAGCCTGACTTTAACCCAGTAAGCTTACTGGTTCACTAAGGCAGACTTAGATTGAATAATTTCTTTGGTATGCTGTTGGTGTCCTATCTGCGGTGACTAGATGTTTGCTCACATCTCTCTAAGAAATGTCACACAATGGGAACTAAAGACCCATTTACTGTTTTCACCCTGTAGAAAAAAAATTTCTGGTAATTTTCTTTTTAGTTTTTGTATTATTTGTCTATGCATAAATTTTTCTTTCAGCAATCTTAAATTTAACTTGATTTTTCCAGTGTAGGAGCTGTGTTCTTACTAGATTCTTCTCTGCTCTCTTTCTCCCTGGGAAACTTTCACTTGTTGATGGTGAACATTAAGAAATATTCATTCTTCTGCTGCCTGTGGAGACTGAGTCTCTCCTATGTCCCATATTTCTCCTGATCTGCTACCTTGATAGATAACATGATTTCTTGTTTTGGATCCAACTCAGAATGTTCATCCATCCATCTGTCCATGCATCCATCCATGCATCTGCCCATGTATCCATCCATGCTTCTGCCCATGCATTTATGTATGTACCTGTCTATGCATTCATCCATGCATCTGCCTATGCATCTATCCATGTATCTTTCCATGCATTTATCCATGTATCTGTCCATGCATTCATTCATGCATCAGCCCATGTATTCATCTACTCATCTGCTCATGCACTTATCCATGCATCTGCCCATGCATTCATCCATACATCTTTCCATGCATTCATCCAACCCTCCATCCATAAGTTAGTGAATAAGTAGCCATGGCATTCTGGGTATTATCTTCTATGACTTTGCCCTTCAGAGATCACATCATCCCTGGCAAGCTGGGTTTCCTTTTTGTGATTGTAATAAAGTCTGCCCTTAAACTCTGTTGAGAGGATCCAGACATAGCTTTTCTTTCCTGATGCCAATCAATTCTTTTTAGCTGCCCTGCTGCATTGTACCTTTACTGGGATTTGTTTGACCACATGTGACAGAACCCGGAATTCAGTCTTCAGTTTTCTTTTATCACTTTGATCATTACCATAAATGATTTAATTTGCACTTAAATTCAATTGTTATTATAACTCCATAAAATTTCTTCAACTTTGATTATTAAGACATAGGATCAGGTTAATATAAACACAATGCCATAATTCCAGTATGTTCAAATTACTTCTAAGCTCTTTATCTATTTCTTATTATTCCCACTCTACTTTTGTCTTGATAAATTTTAATATTGTATCCCAAGAAATTTTGTATCATTTTGTTAAAGCATATCATATTTTCAAGAATTCTATGAATGGAAAAAAACAAGGTGAATATTGTCTTACTAATTCACTAGGGAATAACAAAACTAGAGAGATGGGCATTCAGTCCTCTCTCTTTGGATGACTCAACAGGTGATTATGTTGGAGCTTTGCATAAACTCATTGTTTAAAGTTATTTCTTGTGAAGTTATGGGTATTCTCAAAACAGTAAAATGAAGGAAAATGTTGAGAATTTAAGAAACTTAAAACTATTTGACTTATGGGAGTAGGAAAAGACATTTGGTGTTGTGAAATTCTGGTGAAAAATTTTTTTGTCCTTAAAATAATGGGATGTATAATAAATTGGTCCAAATGTAACTGAAGTACTAAACCGAGTGAAGTGGTCAAATGAGGAAGATTGAAGGGAGGGGATTAGTACATTTTGAGGAAGATGATTGGACTAAAGGTAGAGCTCTCAACAAGGTCCCTGGGTTGCAGTGAAGATCTGAAGACAAGCAGGTCCCACAGGTGTAGTGGGCACTTTTCATTAAGTGTCTAGACAGAGTGTTCTAAACGGGCCATGGACGGTTCCTCTGGGTAGACATTAGATGAGGTGGCTGAAAGGCAGTTCTATCATCTCCAGCCCTCCGTGCTTAGCTCTGTAGCGATTCACTTGATTTCCAAATGAAGTGTTTCTCCCAGGCAGTCTTTGATCTGCATGCCAGCTTCACATCGGATTGCGGGCTGGTCTCCTCTCCTTGTATTATCCTACCTTGTTTTTTCTGGACCGTGCGCGCGCGCACACACACACACACACACACACACACACACACACTTGTTTCTTTAAAATGTTCCACATGCATTCACTTAAAAGCAGTTATATATGATGTTTAGGAAATTCAAAATTCTGTGTGGGATCCGATTGATTTAGTTTCTTTAGCTTTAAAAACAATTGTTTACCCAAGACCTGTCTGCTGACTGGTGCTGTTTTCTGTGTTCTATATTATAGAATGGTATATGTTATTTATTATGGAATAGCACTGAAGTATGTATATGCTTTGAATGGTTACAATCATTGATCTTCATCAAATTTAAAATAAAATTAGGTTCTACTTATTAAGTACATACTAATGGTTTTCTTTTTTCTTTTTGGTTTTTCGAGACAGGGTTTCTCTATGTAGCTTTGCGCCTTTCCTGAAACTCACTCTGTAGCCTAGGCTGGCCTCGAACTCACAGAGATCTGCCTGGCTCTGCCTCCCAAGTGCTGGGATTAAAGGTGTGCACCACCACTGCCCGGCTCATACTAATGGTTTTCAAACTTGGATGCTACATCCCATAATCACCTAGCTTTAATTTGGCGTACTAATTCCACACCCCAATTTGACTGCATGAAGCTCTCAGCAGATGGTACCCAGCCATCATATTTTTCAAGTTCCTTAGATGATTCCAAACTAGTGAAATTTGAAAACCCTGATGTAAAGCCTCACTATGGAGAGCTTGGTCTGTGGACCTGCAAGCAGTATGGGGAGTTATGGATATCTTGTTGGAACTCTCAAGTCCCATTTCATTCTTTCTGAGTCATAATTTGCATTTTCTCAAGACCCAAGATGTTTCTGTATGCAAAGTTGTTGGAGCACACATAAACTTTAAAGGGCACTCTGCTAACCCTTTTCCTCATTCACTCATAAGTGGTTGATTGAGTTACCATAGTACACTGTGCAAGCCAGGGATCAGTCCATGATCCTTACAAAGCAGTATTTCGGTGTTATTTTAAGAGGAAATTGGGGGCCTGCGCAGGTCAAGTAGTTCCAAATGGGGTCAGTCAGGATTTGAATTCTGGTCTCTGTTATTCCAAAGTAGAACCTTTCCCACAATGCCATACTGCTTCTAAGTATAGTATAGTTTTTGATATTTTTATATCTAACCAAGTAAGCAATACTTTCTAAGTCTTCATCGTACTGATAAAATGTTTGAATCCAATTATCAGGGATGGAATTAAGGGCGGTTACTTGGTGAAACAGATAGTTTGGGGTAGTTGCCCAGTGAAGTGAAGAGCTGTTTTTCAGTTACTAATACAGAAAGTAGGAAACAAGATGAAAATATTCCCCCTTGGTTATGAGTGAGTCCCAGGGGACACACTGAATATTCATTTTAAAGAGGGAATATTCTCATTTAGTTATATGGGGGCTCTGGTGAGTCTGACTTCAGGTAATGGGTCTGGAAAAACCGTAGTTGCCTGTAGGGTAGCTTCACATAATTCTATGAGCATTCTTGTCTTCTTGTCTGCCTCAGGGGCATCATTCTGAGGCTACTTGTTCAAAAATTTTGTGTAAGCAATTCACAAGGACTGTGGTATCTGGGATGTGAGGGATATTTGATATGACTGGAAATGTGCTTAGTGATGTATATTGTATGTTCTGGTATTATTTGAGCTAAATAACAGGAATGACCTGTCACTGTAACTCTCTTCCACATGCCTAACTCTTGGCTCTCTTGTGTCAGTTTCCTTCCCAAATCCAACATAGTTTTAGTGGATCATTTCTAAGCTATATTAAATAAAATAAAGTGGAATTGGAGAAATAAACCACACCTTTTCATATAATCCTAAGTAGTCGAAATTCATAAATGTGCAATTGCCTTTAAGATTACTATTTAAAATTTGCTTCTTCAGACACATCGTAGCTTATTTCACCAGCATTATCTCTTTGGACATTCTACTTTTTCTGATTTTATCTGAACATTGTTTTCTATAAACCTTTGTTCTGAATGTAAGACTTTCTTTAGGATCTGTTTTACAAGTAGCGGTGGTGTGTCAAAGACTATGAGGATTAAGATTAGAAAGCAACTGTATTCATTTATGATAAGAAATGCAATTCATCAAAAAGACTATCCATCAGCATATTCGCTGCTTGTCGCAGAAAAGTACAGACATTTTGAAGGCTCATTATACTCACTGTAAAGTTGCCTTCTAGGGAGTTTACACCAGTGTGCATTTGTGCTAGAGGTGGTGTTTGGAGACCAGCTGCCCCTGTCGGCCTGCTGATGGAGCACCAGCAGGGTGGAGCAGTTGGCAGGGAAGATGGTGGCAGGATGGGGAGTGAGCCCAAGCTAGCTCTGCCCTTTTAGCCTTTTGTTGTGAGCAGCCATTGGTGGTTGCTATTGGTTTTGATAAAACCTGAACTCAAACCAAACCAAATGAAAACAACAACAACAACAACAACAGCAACAACAACAACAATTAAAAACAACAATTAAAAACAACACCCGCGAGCTCATTAGCAAAAACAACTATTCCAAGAGGATAGACCAAATCACAAGCACAGCTAGATCAAGTAACCCTATTGGTGCCAATGGGTCAGTATCTTTTTTTCTTAAATCTTTCTTTGGCTCATGTTTCAGGTCCCAAAAATATATGTCTGGGTAGCACTGAACACTTTCATATTTCTCATGCATAGCAATTTAGTGTGTGTTCTCTGGATTATGCTCCCCACCCCACACACAGTCAACTTTTTAAACATAATTTTCTAAACCTTGGGTTTATTACTTTTATATCTGACAATATATTGGGCACCCACCTTCCATAATATATACACAAACCCATCTTATTCTTTTAAGACTACAATAGGACCAAACCCAGGGCTATTTCATGCTTTATTTAACCAGTGCCCCTTGAATGGATATCTGGTGTGTTTTAGGATTTTATTATTATAAACAATTAAACAGTACATTTTCTTGTACACAGATGTGGATATGTTTGCAAGAACTTCCCGTGTGGAACTGACATGGCAAACAACATTCAAGCCTTGCTGTACAGTAATCCTATTTCATGTAGTCAGGGATCACTTCTATAATTTCATGTAGATTTGGAGCGGTAGGCTAACATTTTAAGGACTTTGAAGGGTTGTACATGAGTCACAACAGAACAGTGTATGGCACAGTAGAAGTTCTGCAATAATTCATTCTGCAATAATTTTTACATACTTTCTATACACGAGACTCTGGTGGTTCATATACAGAGGTGAATTATATATACAATTCTTGGCCTCTTCTTAAGTAAGGAAAATGGGTATTATACAATTACCAAAAGAGAAGATGTGATGTATTAGGGATTTAAAATGTGGAGGTTGGATCTTATCTGGGGAATTAACTAAACTCAGAGAAAGCAATGTTTCTACTAAGACCCCAAAATAATTGGTTAGAGAGGGGAGTAGTAGATCTTCAAGGTAGAGGAATGGCATGTGGGAAACACATGGCCTAGAGATGAAGAGGAGGGGAGATACTTGAAGACATCCTGATCGGCTGAAATAGAAAACCAGAGTGGTAGTGACTGAAGCTAGATAGATAGGTAGGGGTCAGCTCACATGCCTCTTGTAGGTCGTGGAAGAGATTTGGAGTCTTTTTCTAAGCCCCATGGGAACCCAGTTAAGGGAACTCTGTTTCCCTCTCTGTTATTGCATTCATATTTATGTGCAAATGCACTTGGCTTTGTGCATATGCATGGAAGCCAGAAGTACAGAACTTGTGCTTTAAGCTAGATTGGCTGGCTAGCAAGCCCCTGGGACCCACTTGTTCTTACCCTCCCTCCCCCAGAGCTGGGATACAGGTATGTGCTACTGTCCTGGATTTTATGTGGGTTATGAGGATGGGAATTGAGGTCCTCATATGTGTGCACTTTACCCACTGAGCCATCTCCCCAGAAAAACAAGAAGATCAAATGACACTGGAAAGCATCTCCCTGCCCTGTGGATGATGGATCGGAAACAATGATATTAGGGTTATGGAGTCCTGCAGAGGCTGTTTCGGCAGTCCAGGCAAGACTCAGGATGCTTGGATGAGTTGAGGATACTGGAGGCAGAGAACTAAGGGTAGAAATGGGACATATGCAGGGACAGAGCCAGGAGGACTTGGATTTAGAGATGGGAGAGGAGTGAGGGGTGCATTTGAAAGAGAGTTGGCCTAGACAACATTCAAAAATCCTTTGCACATCTGAGACAATAACACTGTGTGACCCTTGACCATATACAGGACTAAAGAAATTTGACTTTTTTTTTTTTACTCTAAGGGAAAAAAAACCCCAATCTTTAATCTCAAGGGTTAATGCTAGTTTCATTGTTTTCTGCCTAAATAAAAATAAGCCTAGCAGTGATAATGATGCTTGTGTATGACTTTTTAATATTTGATGATTATTTATTTCTCAAAAGATTTATTAGGATATAAAGTATATTCAGCAAGCTCTCATATAAGACTACAATTTCATAACTTTGACATATATATATATATATGCATGATGCCATCATCACAAGGAAGACAGTGACCCCATCCATCACTTTCCAAGCCTCCTGTAGCCAGCTGAATCTTCTCCTTCCCACTCCATCCCTTTCCAGCCATTCACTTGGGTTTTTGACACCACAGGTTAGTTTGCATCTTTGTAGAATTTTGTGTAAATGGAATCATGCCGTATTGTACTCTTTTGTGAGGCAAAAGAGGTTTAGATTCTTTTCTTTAAGAAAGTCTTCCATGAATATTATCTTTTTTATTAAGACAATATCAGGAGACTGGTTTTCAGAGAATTAACTTCAAGGTCATCGACTAAGTTGTTCATGTCACTGTCACATGCCATCTTGGTGTTCAGCCTGTGGCATTTCATCTCTGTGATGTAGGTACACAGGGCAGGGGCCTACCCTATGTCATCTGGGTGTGGGGATTGGGATTATGACCTGGGGTGTCTGAGATGAGCTCCTGACTTCTCACGACCGCACACAGGTCAAGAATTCTATGGCAGGGTAAACAGATACAAGTGGCCTTACGGGGTGAGGGGCTTCCCTTGGCTCCTCATCAGAATTGTGAGCAGACCTGTGCTCAGCAAAAGGTGGGTGAGTGGGGTGTTGGAGAGATGGCTTACTGGTTAAGAGCCCTTGCTGCTCTTACAGAGGACCTGGGTTTAGGTCCCAACACCAACATGGTAGGTTACAGCCATCTGTAACCGCAGTTCCAGAAGATCTAATGCCTTCCTCCCGCCTATGCAGAGTGTTTGCACAGCATGTGTGTGGGGCACATATGTACATGCAGGTGAAAAACTCATACCTAAAACACAAAACAAGGGAATAAATCCTTTTTAAAATGATAGGAGGATTTTTTTTTTGTTTACCTCTGCCTTGGCCAGAACAGCTTGGTTCGGACCTACTTGTTACTTTGTGGATCAGGGTGAGCGTTCTATCAGCAGAAGTCCCTTGTGTTCAAAATGGTTTGGGAGCTGGGAGTGTATCTCATTGGCAGAACACTTGCTTAGTGTGTATAAGACCTTGGGCTCAATTTCCTGCCTTAAAAGAATAAAGGCTGTTAAAGAAATGAAGTGAGCCAGGTATGGTGGTGTACCCATGTAACTCCAGAACTTTGGAGGTGGAGGCAGAAGGATCAGGGGTGCAAGATCATTCTTGGCTATGTAGAGAGTCCAAAGTCAGCAGAGGCTGCATGAGACCCTGCCTCAAAAAAAGGAGTGATGACGGTGGACTGGCTGGTAATGTGCCTGCTGCATCAGCGTAGGAAACTGAGTTTGACTGCAGTACCTACAGAAAAATCATGCACAGGGGCGTGTATGGGAAGTTAGAGATAAGAACCTTGGGGCCTGTTGCCAGCCAGACATCTGAATTGGTGTGCTCCAGGTTTAGTGAGAGACTCTGTATCAAGAAAGAAACCCAATGTTGACCTCTGGCCTCCATATGAATGTACACCATGTATTTACAAGCACCCACACACTTGTGTACACACACCTGAACACACGATACACAAAAGTTTGGAAAGCACTGAAATAATTGAAGGTTCCATTTGGAGATTGTAACCTGAGGCCTTAGCAGGGTTGACAGATAAAATGTAGATGCCTAGTCAAAATTGAATTTTAAATGAGCAAAGAATAAATTTTTTTTGGTATAAATTGGCCCTAAATATTACACATGACACACTTATATTAATTTCTCCCTCATTTTTACTACATGGATGAGCATGAAACTGTCCTGTCCCAGAGAAGGCCAGAAGTGAAGGATGTGAGGAAAGGGCTGATTCTAATGAGCTGCAGCCTGTCCACAAGTGGTCCTGTCCCAGAGTATCTTGTATTAAAGACCAGGTCCTCCCTTGATGTGAACCCAAGAATGGCTTCTGGCAGAGCCACACCTGCTCAGGAGCTGGTATCAGAAAGGTTGATGGATGTAGACTGGGTGAGACCAGTGCCCACCCAGCCTGCATTGTATCTGCCTCCTCCCATTCTACCCTCCTTTCTTACTTGGGTCCTGGGGTATGTGTACAGTGCAGAATTTTTGGGGTGACGAGAGAGACCCTGGTCCTGGCAGTGGTGCGTGGTGGCAGGGCACACTGAATTCTTGTTTTGAGAGCTTCCAGTTTTTTATCTGGAACTTGAGGGCAAGAGGTATACTTGGAGGGAGGAGACGAGGAGGAGAGAGACGAAGGTTGAGAGTTAACAAGCAGAATCACTCCAATGCTCTTTCTTCTTTCTCTCCCCTGCCCTGGCCTCATTAATACAAGGAGGCTAATATTTGGCTCTGGAGTGCGGGCAGGACTGGAGCTCTCTCCAGGGGCTCTGTTAAATGTCATAAATTACGAGCGTGCAGTTAGAAGAGTTTGTGAATGGCATCTGAGCCCGAGGCCATCTAGTAATATTTATATGGTGGAAGTTCAGCCTGTTTCCCTTTTAGAAAAAGTTTCCGATTTGCTTCATATGATGTCCATCTCAATCACTGTATCTAGGCTCTGATGGAGAAGACTCTGGGAGCCAAGTGCCGGGAGGAGGTAGTGGAAGAAGCAGGCTTTGTGCTTGGGGAAGATTCATGGATTCCCATCCAGGGCCTTTTATTCTGCCCCATGCCTTCTTTCTCTTTAGGAGTACAGTCAGGAACCAGGTCTCCAGCTATTGGAAGTAAAGGGAATCATGCTTATTTTAGTCTATAAAATCCAGAGATAAATTAAACATACCATCATAGCCGTGTTCAAAGGTCATGAAACCCCATAGCAAGCATGATGGAATATTACCAAAAATAATAAAATCCCAACTCACGCATTCCTGGAACTTATTTGCAACCCCTGTTTAAAGTTGTATATAGAGAGACAGTCATTTATTCCAGGAGTAGTACCACGAGGCAGATACTATTGTAACTCCCATTTTAAAAACTGAGGATCCAAGGTTCAGGTTTCTGTTACAGAGACAAACACAAGGTTGTGCTAGTTGCTCACACATAGGCAGGCATCTCAAACCCACAGCACATCATCCCAAGACCTTCACTGTTTTGCCCCAATCTGCATTTTTACTATAATCTCATTAGGGACATCTTTGAGCAGGTGCATGTTGAGAATGTTAGCTTCCCATTTTATCACAAAATAAAAAAAAATCCATCTCACCTTTTACCTGGGCATCCACATGCCCATTCCAGGCCATTCCAGTCTATAAAATCCTGAGAACAGATTAAACATACTGTCACAGCCAAAAGAGATATTTCCCTTTTGCTCTGAAGTATTAACTATCCCTTGGTTGCTTATGCCCCTATGACCTTGAAGTTGTTTTGTTCTGTCACTCAAGACTTGAGTGTTCTCTTAACGAACCATCTCTCTCTGCTCTACAGCTGGGCAATTCAGGAGGGACAGGCTGTGTATGAGCACAATAGTTGCTCAGTTAGAGACACTAAAGAAATAAGGGGCTGAGGGCTTTATTTTACAGTTTCTGACTCCTAAGAGCATCACAAAAGAGATAAGTGGAGTACTTCATGGGCAACTGGGATGCTCATGGTGTCTTTTGGAATGGCTAATGTCTGGGATTTAACACTACATGTAAGCAGATGGTTCCTTTACCTATGACATACTGGTCCACACAAAGTCTCCTTTCCTCAAAGTGTTCTGCAAAGCACAATAAGACTTTAGAGTTATGGGAAGCCAGGAACACAAAAACAACGATAATGAATGGCAGCAACAACCATGGGTAGGAGTTGCCATTTCTTTTTCTGGCCTAATTTTGGCTGCTGTAGGATTCATGATCGGTAAACCTATGGTATATAGGCTTTAATTGTGAGTTTACCTATTAATTGCCATTGATTGCTTTTCCCATTAATTGCAGAGCCGTGATTCAGAAGAAGGTAAAAGCCTGCATGAAGATTCAAGTCATGCGATGCCTTCGCCGACTGCAGGTCTAGTCATGGATTGTTCACTACATTTAAGGCTCAAGCTTCCTTTGGAGTGTGACAGGGAGCCCTGAAATGGGGCTGACAGGAGTGGGAAAGCATGCTGGAAGGCTTTTGACTCACAACTTGGGTCTCAAGACTTTTCCAAGTGAGTGATTGGGCATCTCATGGGGCACTTATGACTTGTAGTAAGAGCCACTGAGAACTGGGAAGAATTTTTTGCCTTTTCCCTTTGTGAGTTCTCCAGGCTCACCTTTGTGGTACCTTTGATCTCTGGCCTGTCCTCCACCATCCCCTATGCCTGGAGAGAGCTGTTTGTCCTCATTCCAAGAGGGAAGAGACCATCTGGGTAGAGAGCAATGGCTGCTTTTCTTTTATATTCATCATAAAGTTCGATAATCCACATACAATTTCTACACTGGGCGGTAAGTATGAGTAATTATGGAATAATTAAATGTGCAAAGGGTGGCCAGGACTGTTAAAAGAGCAATTATGTAGCTAACTCCTCTGGGCTGCCTTCACTCTGAGCTGAAATAAAATAATTTGAAATATAACATCAGATTCCAGAGTGAACATTTTAGAATCCTCTTCAACCTGTAATGGAACTTTCTATCTCAAAATTTAATGAACACATATCAGTCTCAGAGCCTCAAACAAGGACAGGGACAAAAGGGATTCAGACCGAGCCACAGCAGGGCTGTTCTTAAGGGCCAGTCCCTTCGCAGATGCAAGGAAGGTGGTAAGGCGATGTGGTGCCCGGATGCTGGTGGCGCGTATCAGTCCAGACGCCTCTTGTAGTTTACTGTGATTTGTTTCACTTTCAGTGTAGTTTGGCTAAAGCCCTGCTTCACAGTGAGTCTTCACTCTGGGATCCAGGTTAACCAGTCATGACATTCCCAGACGTGATATAAGAGATAGATAGTAAAACCATGCCACATCTTCTAAGGACCCTGCTCAGATGTGGCATACATCTTTTTAAAAAAATCACTTATTTTTTGCTCTCTCTCTCTCTCTGTGTGTGTGTGTGTGTGTGTGTGTGTGTGTGTGTGTGTGTGTGAGAGAGAGAGAGAGAGAGAGAGAGAGAAATATGTGTGCCATGACATGTATGTGGAGGTCAGAGGACAACTTGCAAGGAGTTGGTCCTCTCCTTTCCCCACGTGAGCTCTGGGGGTTGAACTCAAGTCATCAGGCTTGGCGACAGGCACCTGTATCCTCTAGCATCTTGCCTGCCGGGCACATGTCTTTCCTGCTCACAAAGTGGAGAATATTCCTTTCCTCAGGCTTCTGAAGCTGACCTGAATGATAAACACTCAGTGAGTGGGCCTTTCAGCTGGCAAGTTAATGCTCATGGGCTGAATTCTGCCCAGAACTGATTCTATACAGCTTGTAAGCATGGGGGTCACATTTTGATAAGTTTGAAATACATCAAGCTAAGTAAAAAGAAGAAAACGGTTTCCTTCTGTATTGAAAGTACCTGGAATTCGAACTGGAGTGTTTTTAGAAGGTGCTCTTGCTCACACTTTCTTTGTATGTGTGTTCCTGTGTCTTTGGATGACGTGCATGGACTTGCAGAAGAGGCCAGAGCACAACCTCTGGTATCATTCCTCTGCTTCTATTCACCTTTTAAATTTTTATTTTATTTTTGAGAGTATAATGTAACTACACCATCTCCCCCTTTCCCTTTCTTCCCTCCAAACCCTACCATATACACCTCCTTACTCTTGCTCAAATTCATGGTCTCTTTTCATTAATTGTTATGATATGCATATATGTATACATATGTATATTCCTAAATGTAACCTGCTCAGTCTGTATGTTACTTATATGTATTTTTCAGGATTGATTATTTAGTATTGAATATCTAATTGGTGTGCTCTTCCCTGGGGAAGACCTCTTGTGCTTCCAGCTTTCCTCAGCTGCCCCTAGTTCTCTGTGTAGGGCTGAGGTCTCACAGGCTTTTCCTTATCCATGGTAGTACCATCTATTGTTGTCTTTCTTCAGCTCATATTGGTGAGATTTTTTTGGGTTTAACTTCTGATATTACTAGGAGACACAGTCTCACAGCAAACTTTGTTTTTGAGACAGGGTCTCTCACTAGCCTGTAATTAGTCAAGTAATCTCATCTGGCTGATCACATGTCTCTGCCTCCCCAGTACTGGGGTTACAAGCTATACCTGGGTCTTTAAAAATGTGGGTTCTGGGGATCAAACCTATTCTGACAAGGCAAGCACTTTACAGACTGAGCAATCTCTCCAATGTTATGTATTTTCTATGGCTGTTTTCCTGCTGTCAGGCAGACTTAAGTAAAGCTGAACAAGATTTAATTCCTCAGGGCTTAAAATACTTACTTTCCAGCCCTTTACAAAGATCTTTCCTGTACACTGTCTGGTATCACTGATCAGAAGTCAGCTCATCCAGGTAGAAGGTCATGAATTTCAGCTGCACTTTTCTCCTTTTCCATCTTTGTGGAACATGTGCTTGGTCTCCAGGGTCACTATCTGTATCTGTGCATAGCAAATAGTGTTGCTCAAATCACTGGATTGTCTTAGGGTTTTATGATGAGACACTGTGACCACAGCAACTCTCATAAAAAGACATTTAATTGGGGCTTGCTTACAGTTCTGAGACTTAGTATATTTTCCTCACTTTGGGAAGCATGGTGGTATGTAGACAGACATGGTCCTGGAAAAAGAGCCAAGAGTTCTAGATCCAGATCTGAAGGGCAAGTGAGATATTGGGCCCGGCTTGAACTTCTGAAATCTCTAAGTCCAACCCAAGTGATCCACTGCCTCCAACAAGGTCACACCTCCTAATAGTGCCACTCCCTATAAACCTATGGGGGTCATTTTCATTCAAACCACCACGAGGGCTGATGTCCACTCCCTTCTATATACAGGAAGTTTCTTTCTTCTGACTTGGAGTACATTCAAAATGGCGTATGAATGGGAAGCAATATCAAAAAAAATTTACCCTAAATAATATTGAAAATCAATGATAGGCTGGGGGATTATATTGTCAGTAGATGTGGTAGGCCAATGATAAATTCTTACAAATTAATAGAGAAAGGATAAGTGCTTCAATATAAAATAAAGGTTTTAAACTATTTGACAAGTACTTAAAAAGCATATGACAAATATTCAGTCTTGCTAGTAATCAAAGAAATGCCAATTAAAAGAGTGAGCCCCCAATTTACCCATTCATTAAAAACAAGGAAATGCCCACCAGTGGCTAGGGTGTAGGGGTTATGGCAAACTTGGTACATGTGTGCAACTCTGATTTTTTAAAAAAAATTACTTAAAATATTATTTTTACAAGTATGTGCAGATTTGAATAGGTGTGGTGGCTTGAATAAAATGTACACCATAAATCTTGGGCATTTTAATGCTTACCTAGTGCCTGGTTAGTGGATGATTGGGAAGGGTTAGGAGGTATGGCTCTGTTGGAGGAAGCGTTTCACTGGGGGTCCACTTGAGGTTTCAAAATCATCCCAGTGCACACCCTCTCTGTTTCCTGCTTGTGTTTGAGGCAGGAGCTCGCAGCTGTTCCTGTCACGTGCCTTCACTCTGCAATCATGAGCTCTAACCCTCTGTAACTCTAAGCCCAACTACATTCTTTCTTTTTATAAGTTTCCAGGTCATGGAGTTTTATCACAGCAATAGAAAAGTAACTAAGAGAACAGGGAACTTGTTAACAAATATCAAAATCTTAAAAACACATTCTCTGAGTTTGTGTCAAGGATAAGGAGGGATGTGTGTGGTGATTTATGCACAAGAACTTTTATTACTGATGTTACCTCTAGCAGAAAATTAGAAACCGTGTATCTATTCAGTAGTAAATTCTACACTTGATCTTAGTCAAAGGCTGAAAAGTTACCCCATGGCAAATTCTACTCCACCGTTAATATTATGCTGTAAAAGAAAAACAAATGCTGTGGGAAACTTGGAATGTGTCACTAAGTGGAGTAAGCAGTACATAAATGATATTTATATTGTACTCCCATATTTGAAAAACAAAACAACAAAGCACGGGAGACAAATACAAACACTGGAAGTTTTTTACCAAAGCATTATACTAATTTTCTCTAGATTGCAACTGAGTTGAAATTTTCTACCTTTGAGCTTCGTATACCTTCCTAATTTCTATTGTAGCGTGTATTCCTCTGGCAATTAGGAAAAAGATAAAAACATTTTTAGACTGCAAAGGCATCTGTAGTTACAGGGTGCATGTGAGTACTTGGGGAAACACATAGTCCAGCCTTATTATCTAATCTTCATCGCTTCCTTCAACTTTGAGAAGATTATCTGTCAACTGCTGTTGAGGTGAATGTTGAGGGGCTTTGTTTTCCTTGATGTACTTTAAAAAAAAAAAGTGATTCCTAATCATGCTGAAGGAGGACGCTTTCACTGTGTTCTGGCTTTCCAGCTGTTAAAAGAAAACACCTTGCTTGACCCCTCTTGAGGGTTGCTACACCTCCTCAGAGGACTTTATTTCTGTTGCTGTATCAGAAAGACCACTGGAGGCTGGAGTGCTTTTTGAATGAATGAACTAGTTTCAAGCAGAAACAGTCACCCAACTTGGTTTTCATTGAGAATCTACATACTTCCTCACCCCCTGAGATGAGCGGGTGCCTCCTTACCCAGGCAGCGCTGAACACCTGGGAGGGGAGCATCACGGACCAGGGCCTCCGATGGTTATTCAGGAAATAGCTTCACTTCTCCATTTCTTGTAATTGATGGTTTGGCCTTGGTCATCCTTGGTAAGGGAATTTCTAAGCAAAGTCTGAGAAACATTGAATACTTTGGGGGCTTCTCGTACTAGCTATCTAGAAAGTTCTCGGAAGATCTCTGTTCATTTTTGGGTAGTCAGCTTTTGTCTGGCGTCTCGCATATGGTTCTTCCGTGGCCTCTGACTGGACATCGCTGTCAGGATGCTCTCCTCTCTGGAATTCTGCTGTCCTGGATGAGATATTCATAGAAAGATGGGAGACTAAAGAGAACTAAGAGACCATTTACACAGTCAACCTTCCGAAGCCTGGAGAGGAATGGTCTGACCAGTGCAGCAGATTCTGAAGAGTAAAGAAATAGCCTGGCAGAGCAGCGGTGCAGTCAACAGAGGGGTCCCAGCAGAGTCCCTGGGTGGGAGGATTCTGGATTCCCTGTGGACAGTCAGTCCTTGGCTACCAGCAGTTGGGGGGTCCACAGAAGGTGCACACTTACTATAAAAGCAGTGCAAAGGTCTAGCCTTGGCTGTAGGGTAGAGTGGAAGTAGCTTGAGCTTTGGTGTTAGCCTGGGGTTGATCTCGGTTTCACTGCTGACTCTTGCACAGTTTGTAATATCACCAGGTATTTTGCCTGTGTGTAGTGTTGAAGCTCTCTAGCTCTGGGAGGTAGGCTGTACAATGCACATTGGAATAGACACACAGCAGTACTTCCTTGTCTCTTTCATTCAGCTTGGGTTCAGGATTGAGCAATGCAAAGCTTGCCAAGGAAGTGCCAGAGGTCCCAGCCAAGGGCTCTGCTGTGCTCAAGCTCATAGGCAGTCCATATTTTCAGTGGGAATGTTAGCAAAATATTTCCATTTCTTCCCTTTTTTATATATAAAAAAGCACTTGAGCTATTTCATTTGATTAAAGTCTGAGATGGTTAGAAAAGAATGGAGGGGGGCTGTCTGAAGAGCAAGTGAAGTTTGACTTGTGGATGGAATCCAAGACGCAGCAGCAACTCCCACAAAGAAGTGAAACCAAGTCTTTTGTTTAGAGAGAAGGTGAAAACAGACTGTTCACCTGCCATGCTGTTCAGTGGAAAAAAGACGAATATGGGCCTATTCTTGAGGTTTCATAGCCTTTGTGAATGATCTGTAAAGATCGATTGGGTACAAATTTTCTATTAGTTCATAAAGTGATTCCCTCTGACAGAACTGCATTAAGAATCCCCACTTGCCTGCAATCACTGCACAGTCCCTGCTCCAGCATGCAGTGGAGGTGGGGTGGGGTCTGCTTCCCTGCAGCCCAGAGACAGACACACTCACCTCTGTGTCCAGGATGTATCCTGGATCTTGGCTTTTGGCTTGGTTAAAAAAGAGGTAAAAATTCATACTACAGACATTTTCTTATTTTACAGAATAATAGTGACTTTAAAGAGAAAATTCCTGTTATGAATAAAAAATCAGATATAATACCATAAAAATTTTGCATCCATTTTGGGGAACTGTTAGTATCATAAGCATCCTTGGCTCTATATGAATCTAAAACCTAAATTCCCAAGACCAGAACTCTTAGGTTTTTTTTCCTCACTAGTCACCTGCAGGAACTCTAGGTTGCCTGTGTGCCCTGCACATGTGGGGGAATTTTTGTTATGGAGACAGGAAGGCCTGGATAGATAGATAGTGTAGACCATTGTTGGCATGTGTTATGTGGCCTTCTAGCTTCTTTCATTCTCAGTTTGGGGCTCTTCCTGTGGAGAGTTGAATATCCTTCTGGGTTCTTGGGCTGCAGGGTGAGATTCCAACCCTAGAGGAACCCAGGGCAGAGAAAGACTATGGTAAACACTGACACCTCCTCCAAAGACCATTCTTGTAGGAGCCAACACAGGGGATGGCTGTTCTGCCAGATCGTTTGCCCTAATCACTTTACTTGCTTTTTCCAGAAGTTATTTACCAATATTAAGAGTCACACACGGACATATTTGAAAAACATCTTGTGAAAGACTGCTAGCAGTTGAAGCAGCCATCCCCTCTTATAACAGGACTGACCCTAAAGTGCTGTGGATATCGCCCTGTATAAATAAACACTGATTGGTCGGTAGCCAGACAGGAAGTATAGGTGGGACTAACAGAGAGGAGAATTGAGGAAACAGGAAGGCAGAGGAGGAGACTGCCTGCAGTTGCCACCAGGACAAGCAAGATGTAAGGTACCAGTAAGCCACGAGCCATGTGGCAAAGTATAGATTAATAGAAATGGGCTAAATATAAGAGTAAGAGCTAGACAATGATAGGCCTGAGCTAATGGCCAAGCAGTTTAAATAATGTAAGAGTCTGTGTGTTTATTTTATAAGTGGGCTCCGGGACTGGCGGGACTTGGTGGGAGCTGGAGAGAAATTCTCCAGCTACACTAAAGGCCAATTGTTTTTTGTTTTTTTTCCAGGGACCAGTTTGCTAAGACCTCTGCCCCATATTATCCCACCATCCTATGCTGACTCATGTCTGGCTTCAGTTAGACCCTCAGGAAGTTTGTCCAGTCTGGTAGCCAATCATGGTCCTACCCAGCCACATGCAGGGACTGTTCTTGCTAGTTTCAGTCAGACAGACTCCTGACACAGAAGACAGACCCCTGACACAGCAGACAGACAGACCCCTGACACAGCAGACAGACCCCTGACACAGCAACCACAGCTGCTGACCAGATGTCATGAGCCAAATCATAAAGTGATTCCTGTACCAATCAGGGTCTATACCCAATCACTTCAAAGTACACTTAACCATAGCTGGAATTCTCCTAGTTGTGCTTAAAAGGAGCCTGTGAGCTTCTCTCAGGGTCACCATTTTGCCACTTTGTCAGATAGTTTGACCCCTGCATACTGGAATTTTTGCTCTTGAGAATTAAATGCTCTTATTGACTGCATATGTATCTGGTGGTTTTTTTATGGGACTTCTCCTGGACCTTAACAGCGGTAACATTTCATGGTCAACATTGATGACCGCTTAGATAACAATTCTAGAGACAAAATTGAAGTCGGTTTGATTGACTTCCTCAAGGCTAACCTCCACTCCTTAGATTATTGCTGGATTATTTTTCATCCCCTTTACACCCGCCTTTGTGTATTTGTTTAGGCTGTTCTTCTACTTGGATTCTCCTGACCACCAAAGACTCAATCCTGTTCTTTCTTTAGCCTAGTTAAGTACTGTTTCTCTGGGAAGACTTTTGTACCATGCTGGCAGTGTCTATTCTTTGTCCTTTGTCTAACCTGGGGAACTCAAGGGACATTCCTCTAAACACAGAGATCTTCTGTTGTTTCTTGAGAGTGTTCTCCAATCACACATGGGATCTGGGCTACTGGGCAAAGAGTTAACTAAAGCTATAGAGCAATGGCCAGTTTTGAAGGATGGGGTTGTGGGGTAAACACTCCAGCCTCCTCATCTTTCCCTTCACTGATTCTGATTCAAGTCAGCCTGGTATGGGAGAATCCAACTTCTCATAGAAGTATGTGGTGATATTTTGTGCTCTAACAAATGAAGCTTGCCTGGAGATCAGAGTGTGGAGCTAGCCACTAGCTAACCATCGAAGCCAGGCAGTGGTGGCACACACCGGTAATCCCAGCACTGGGGAGGTGGCGACAGGAAGTGATAGGGCTGGGTGGAGAGAAGAATATAAGGTGGGAGGAGACAGGAGCCCCCTTTTCAGGCTGAGGAGTTGGTGAGTTAAGATGTGGCTGTGGCTTGCTCCTTTGTCTCTCTGATCTTTCAGCATTTACCCCTATATCTGACTCTGGGTTTTTATTATGAAGACCAATTAATATTAGTGCTGTAGAAGTAACCTGCTCATTTAAGGGTTCTTTACTGGACTTTTCTTCCTTTGTCTTTTCTGTCTTCCCTGCATGCTGGAATGTTCTAAGATCCCTTCTTTTCCCTCTGTTTCAGCCACTGCTCTGTTGCTGTGATGAGACACCATGACTATGGCATTTTTTTTTGTTTGGTTTTTCGAGACAGGGTTTCTCAGCGTCTCCTTGGCTGTCCTGGAACTCACTCTGTAGATCAGGCTGTCCTCAGAGATCCACCTGCCTCTGCCTCCCGAGAGCTGGGATTAAAGGCATGCACCACCACCACCTGGTGGCAATTCTTATAAAAGAAAGCATTTATTGTTGGCTTGCTTACAGTTTCAGAGGTTTAGTCCGTTATCATCATGGCAGGGGACATGGTGGGAACATGGTGGTACTCCAAGTGCTGGAACAGTAGCTAAGAGCTACATCCTGATCTACTGGCAGAGAGAGAGAGAGAGAGAGAGAGAGAGAGAGAGAGAGAGAGAGAGACTGGGCCTGGCATGGGCTTCTGAAACCTTAAAGCCCACCCCCAGTGACACCCTTCCTTCAACAGAGTGACACATCCTAATCATTCTAATTCTTCTCCATAGTGCCACTCCCTGACTTAAGCATTCAAACACATGAGCCTGTGGCCATTCTTATTCAAGCCACCTGTGCCCTCAAACTACTTGTATCTATGTCTTTATCTCAGGAGCTGCTTTGGAGGGGGAATCCCCAGCTCTAGACAATGTCTATGATGTTAAAAATGCACACATAGCTCTCTCACTTGCTTGCTTTGACCTGAACTTTTCTCTCAGCATTTCACGTATTTTACCTCATTTTAGAGAAAGTTACACCTGTGACTTATATTCTACCTAAGGGTCTAACTGCTTGAAGGTGGGAAACCTGATGAGCTTCCTTTTATTTTCCACGTTGCGAAGCATGGCTCTTTGTAGATATTCAGCATCTAGTTGTTGAATAAGCCAGTAAATTAGAGATGGATGATGATAAAACTCCTTTCTACTTTATGCTTCGTTGCTGAAGACTTTTGCAGAAAACATCCCATAGGGCTGCATCTGCAGTCTTCAGCACATGGGGCAAGCTCAGAAGATGTTAGTAGGATAAAAGAAGCCCGCATTTAGTGGAAACAAAACAACCCTCAGGTGCGGCAGGGTCGTTTCTAACCAGACCTGCATCTTCTAATCAGACCTGAATCTGCTTTGTGGTTAGCCAACTGGATGATCCTCAGGAAGCCTTCCTATTCTGGTGACAACAGAGGCTATTTTCAGCCAAATCTAGTTAGATAGAACCTTGTGTTAACGGCCAAAACGGCCTTGTCAGTCTGCATTCTGTCCCTGTCTTTGTGCATGAGCCTCAGGATGGGCCAGCAGCAAGAAGGTGGCCTGTCTCTCTGACAGCTGTCAGCGGCCCGTGGATGTAGCAAACCAACTCAAGCTGTAGCCTGAAAAATTCGGAGTACTCTGAACCACGAAAGGGGAGTCTTACAGTCTTAAGATAGTGCCCCAGGGCCTGATCTCAGCCTGGGGAAACCCTTAGGGGATGTGGTTCTGCTGGACTCCACAGCCTGGGGGAGGGGAGCCCAGATACTTCTTTTTTGAAGGGATGGTAAGGCCCCCAATTCAGACTTTCAACTACTGGAAATAGTGTCACACTCTTGGCCTGTGTCTATACTTCAGGATCCACACTGGTAGAAGTGATGTTTACTTTATAAAGAGAATTGGCATATTAGGATAAGACCTATGATGCATTAAGTTGCTACCGAGTGAAACCATTCTCAAGAGGTAAACTTGGGAGCTGCTATTGACCTGAACCACACTCAAGTTACCTAACATGCTCAGCTCTGTTGCCTCCCATGTTGTTGAGAACAGTGATCCAGGACAACTAGAGGCCTGGGAGTGATGAAGTTCCTGGCCACAGTAGATACCCAAAAGGATGTCCTTTCTTTTCATGGTTTTGTCGTCTCTCTTTTTCATTTTATTTCTCATTTCCATTGTACTTTGAGAGGAAGAATGCTAAACTCTGCAATATTCTTGAAGCACGTTGTGCTTTATGTGTATTATTAGTAAATTATTAATAGGCCAGTAGTTAACTGACCTGTTTCTTGGACACTACAGAGGCAGTTGCAGGAACAGGCAGGTTCTCAGCTTCTTGTCAAGAACAGTGACAATTAGAGTCCTTTATTTCTAGTTCTTTTCAGGCTTTGAAGACTGCCCAAGTTGTTTCCCAGGCTAGGCCAGTTCTCACCCCAGATCCTGGAACTGGAGAGTTTTGAGGGACCCAGTGCTTCTGTTGCTGCTGAGTTACCTTAGGCAGAGTCGGGAGTTTGGGAAAGTGGGAAAAGTCACAGAAGCACTTGGTTCAAGGACATTTTTATCTCCAAAATGGAAGCAGAGAGAAATGGTTGGACATGTATTCCTTGGGGCGAATGCCAAGTAATTTAGGAAAGCAATTAAAGATTTCATAATTTCAGCATTAAGAAGGCTTCCCATTTAAAAGTGCTTTTGGTTGGAGTCTGCATGGGACTCCTAGGCCCTTTACATATGTGCTACAGTTGTGTAGCTTGGTCTATTTGTGGTACTCTTAGCAGTGGGATCACAGCCTGTCCCTAACACTGGAGTTGACTTTTGAGAACCTATTCCCCATACTGGGTTGCCTTGCCCAGCCTCAACACAAAAGCAGGAGCTTAGACCTACCTCATGATACGTCATGCTTTGTTGACACCCATGGGAGACCTGCCCCTTTCTGAACAGAAACAAAGGAGAAGTGGATGGGGGGTGGACAGAGAGGAGGTGGGGGGAACAGGAGGAGAGGAGGGAGGGGAAACTGCAGTCGGAATGTAAAATAAATGAAAATATTTAATTAATAAAAAGAAAAAAGAAAAAAGTGCCCTTGGTAAACAAAGAAACAGGAGTTCTGTGTAGATAATTGTCTTCAACGTGAGTGTTTTTGTCAAGATGATGGGGACAAGTGAGAGACAGCGAGAGAGAAAACAAACATTTGTAAGGCAAATCTACTTGAGAGAGAAAATAATTTTACAACTTTTAGGGAAGAGTGAGAGCTGTCTTCTGTCACAGCCTGGCTGGTGGCCACACTTTCCCTTACTTTTCAACTAATTTATCCATATGCTCTTTTTAAAGAATCAAAGGGCTTAGTGTGTCTATATTGATCTTTGTCAGTTGTAGTGAGAAAATGTATCTACAGTGTTGTGCTCTGTCCCGGTATACAGACCTGTCAATCAAATGCTAAGAGCTGGAGACGTGGACGTTACCACTGTGAACTTCCAGTGGAAGTTGGAATGTTGACGTTTCAAATACTCTTTTACTTTGTACAATGGAGTGACTTTAACATGCTTATGTATGAGAAAATGTAAGAACTGTCCCAGCTCCACAAACTTCAGTCTATTTGTGCTTACAGTGACCCTGCACCTGTAGTGATGGATACACTCACCCACGTGATACACCACCTTGAAGTGTGTACCTGCAGTGGACCTAGAAGTTGCTTCATCTTCAAGGAATGGCATGGTTGCTGGGGTGTCATGCAGATGGTCAGGGATGGGGGCACACTTTGCCTGGAAGGTCATTAGAGGTTTAATGAAAGACTCCCACGTCTACACTGATATAGGGGACCAAAGGACAGGGCAGCTTCATGCAGGAGGAAACACATAGTGGGGAAGGCATTGTGGAACCTGTGGATTGTAGAATATTAAAAAAACAAAAAGAGAGAGGGTCCAGATAGCTTGGTACAACAGAGCTCCCCTCAGTTGTAGAGCCATGATGAATATAGCTGCACTAGTTACTTATCTTGTTTCTGTGACAAAATACTCAACCAAAGTGATTTGATGAAGGAAAGATTACAGTTCTAGGGTGCAGCCCATCATGTCAGCGATTTCATGGTGGCAAGAGCTCGGGGAAGCTGGTCACATTTCATCAGCGTCAGAAAGCAGAGGAAGATGAATACTTGTACATACTTTCTTCTTTTTATTTACTCTGGGACCCCAGCCCACGGAATGTGTGCTGTCTGCATTCAGGGTAGATCTTCCTACCTCAGTTTACCTAATCAAGATGATCTCTCACAGACAGGCATAGAAATTCATTTCCATGGTAACTCTAAATCCCAGCAATCAAGACCGACCATCACAACAACCATTCTACAATCCTGTGGATGGAGCACCATCCTTAGTAATTATGGTAGGCAGAATATTGGTTACGAGATGTCCATGTTCTAACACCTGACCCCCGTGAAGGTGTTATCATTACATGGCAAAATGGGCTTTATAGGTATTACATTAGGAACATTGAAATGGGGGGGTTATCCTGGGCTACCCCACTGAATCTGATTTCATCACAAGGGTTCTTAGAGGCAGAGAATCTTCAAGGCTTTGGTCTGTGGGAGACATGACTAGAGAGAGATCAGAGAGATGCAGTGTTGCTGGCTTTGCAGGTGGAGGTTAAGGCTCCATCCAGGGGTGTAGGCTGCCTCCATAAACCGGAAGAGGCAAGGAGAGAGACTGTCTGCAGAGCCCTGAGAAAAGAAGGCAGCCTTGCTAACATGAGTCAGGGAGATTCATATATAGTCTACAAATAGCAATAGCAAAGTAGTTCAGTGGTGCAGAACTGAACTGAGTTACTATAATTCTCTGAGACTGCTTCTTGCCCCGTTATTCCTTAATCCAAACTGGCTTATTACATATTTCCTCCCCATGAGAATAATCTTCCCATTAATTCACATACTTCCAGAGAATATGACAGCATGAGACATTTAAGTCGAGTAGATTTAATAGTTAGCTTATCTTGATTTTTATAAATATTTTCTCATTGATCAAAGACACATTTTTTTTTCCCTTTCTTTTTCTGTTCAGCCAGAATAGGCCACAGAAGACACACTGCTTTTGAAATGGGGTCAGATACACACATCCTGCACATTGTTAGGGTTTTGTGCTCTAGGACCTTAGGAGATTAACTTTCACGTTTCCTCTTAGCTGCCAAGATGGGTCACTGACACCTTAACAGATGAGATTTAATTAAAATGTGAGTGACAAGGTGACAGTGTGATTCCCAGAGCGAGCCAATGAAGCCAGCTTCGCACGACTCTGGTTCTGAGTCAGTTACAAGAGTCAAGAGCTGCCAGGCGGTGGTGGCACACGCCTTTAATCCCAGCAGAGCCAGGTGGATCTTTGTGAGTTCGAGGCCAGCCTGGTCTACAGAGCGAGATCCAGGAAAGGCGCAAAGCTACACAGAGAAACCCTGTCTCGAAAAACAAAAAAAACAAAACAAAAACAAACAAAAAAAAAAGAGTCAAGAGCTGAGGATGCAGCCCTAGAGCAACACAGTACGAGCCTCATTTCTTGGCCAGCCACACAGAGTTGCTTCAGGAAGGGACTTCCTGTAAAAGTGGCTGGTCAGTAAAATGTCTACAGTGGTTATTTGTAAGGATTAAGGTGAATTTTTATAGTCAGAAATTGAAGAGACTTTGGAAAGACCATTGTGTCTATCCTATTTCTTTCTAGAATAACCCATTTACAGCATAAGGAGGAAGAGAAGGGTTTCCTTTCCAAAGATAAAAATAATTTCTACCTCCTAACATCTAAAAAATGTGTCTTTGATCAATGAGGAAATTGTGGACCAAGAACCCACAATTCTTTCAAACTGTGGTTCTCTGAAGCTGTTTCTACCACAGGGTCATAATTCTTCGTGAAGTTTTCTCTAGGGAAAAGCTGCCTTTGTTTCTGTAGCTGTCTTTGTAACTCCTGCAAGGCTCCTGGTCCAGCACTGGGGCAGAGCAAAGTTCATCCATGACTCAGATCATATTCTGAAGCATGTGGGAAAATGCTTGGACACAGCTTTAAGAGGTGATGGAAGTGAGAACTGATTGCCTCATCACATGCTACTGCACGCTACGGATGCAGGTGTGAGTCCAAGGAACACTGTATGAGCCACAGTCAAGTGAATATTCATTATTTTTATGTGTTGCTTTTTTCTAGGTTTTCTTGGTAGGGCATGCCATTTTATTTATGATTTGTTTTTCGTAAATGATGGTCCAGTTTAAGAACCTGTGGCTGAGAGGCAAGAGATCCTAGAAGGGGCCAGTGTACTGCTATTGTTCTGCTAAGTGCCAAACTGCCTTCTAAACACTCATGTTTATAGCCATAGGTTAGTGCTGTGCTCAGCCTTCACCAGAGAAGCTTATTACTGCAGCAGGCAGAGGTTAATGCAGAAACCCATAACCAGACAATATGCCAAGATAAATGATCATAGAGAGCTTGACCCTAATGGGAATCTATCTCACCCTGCTGCCCCAAGGCTCAGGGAACATTTCAAAAGCGGGGGCAGAAAGAATTTATACACCAAAGGATGGGGAAATGTGCAGTAAAATAATGTCTTCTAGATATGACATAGCCATTGATTGTTGAACTCACTGTAGCTGTGGTTATCTGCTCAAGACCTGTTCAAAACTGGGCCCACCAATATCTCACCATGTGGGTGAGGGACCCATGAGGCCCCAACTTTTCTTTAGAGGCTATGGCAGTTAGTAGTCACTGGGGAAGGGGTTATTGTTTCCTTCAATGGTGTAGCCACTGATAAGTTGCTTATGAATAACCTCCCACCAATTAAATCAGTGGGTCACACACAAAACATCAATCAATCAATCAATCACTCAATCAATCACTCAATTAATATCCATGGAAGGGAAGATCTCAATCAATCAATCAATCAATCAATCAGTCACTCAATTAATATCCATGGAAGGGAAGATCTGACCATGTAAATTTTAAACTCAAAAAGGCACAAAGCTTGGGGGAACAAAAGCCTTATGCTTCTGATATTCTATAGTAAGTTCTAGAGGTATGCAACCTCTCTAGATGGCACAGATGGCTACAGGAAACTTTGGCTGACAAACAGGGAACTGACAGGGCCTTTGCCACCAGGTCTTTGAATGTTTTTCCTAGTGTCTTTTCCCTTGGAATCTTGACATTCGTATAATTAGTGCCCCTTTCTTCTCACTCAGAATGCCTTGTGTGTACCCTTTACTAGAGATTGGAGTGTCTTATGAACCTGGTGTTTTCCACTATGAAATATTTTCATTGATTGTCCAAAGGAATTATTTTGGGGGAGGTGTAGGGTTTTTTTTCTTTCTTTCCATTTAACAAAAGAGTTACTGTTGCCCCTCTGTATATATGAATTACACATTTGTTGATGCAACCCACCTTCATAGAGAATCTTTTCAATAAAATGCATTCATAATGAGCAAGTACAGAATCTCTCCTTTGTCATTATTCTCCTAAACAATGTGCACAGTGTCATGGTTTGAATCTGAATGCCCTGCTTAGTTCCCATCTGGTGGTGTTATTTTGGGAGGTCATGGAAACTTTGGGAGATGGGACCATGTTGGAGAAGGTGGATCCCTGGGAGTGGGTCTTTTGAGGTATAGTATCCTGGACCACTCCCCACCTCACTTTCTTCTTCCTGTTCACAATGAAGTACACAACTGTCCTCTACAACACACTCCTGTTGCCATTTTTTGTCTTAGTGCATGGGGCCAAACAGCTGCGCAGCAAATGTTCTGAAACTGTGGACCAGATTAAGCTATTCCTCTTTTAAGATGCTCCTATCAGGTATTTGGTTTCAGAAATGAAAGCAACGATTCACATACTATTTACATCATATTGGGTATTGTAAGTAATCTGGAGAAGATATAAAGCACACACATTAGGTACAAATGCCAAGACATTTAGTATTCTCAGGGTTGGGGTTTGGGAAACTACCTTCTGTGGAGACCAAGTGATGACCTTATAAAGGAAAGTTAGGGCTGTAAGATGTCTGCTAATATTATAGTATAATTGTCTTCCTCTAGTGTGCCCCATACAGGTAACACTCTGTCCTATTTGCTTCTGCTGTGCCTAGAACAGTGCCTACCATCTGGCAAAGGTTAAAACAATGGTCGTTGAAATGAAGTAGAAGGATAGTGGAGTTGGAGTGAATGCTCTTTGGAAAAGGAGTCCCAAATACAATTTTGAAAGGTAAAACACGTGTCTATTGCTCCCCCTGCTCAAAATAGTGCATTTCCTTTTGAACACTAAGGTTATGACTTCTTGATGCTAAGCAGTTGGCTTAGCTGGACTTCACTTTTCCTGAATTGTGCTGCTCATGTGGACAGAATGGCAGAGTGCTCCAGGTTTTCATCAGTCATATAAACTGAGGTCTGTGGCCTGCTAAGAGTGTTTCCCATATTGGGTGTTGTAGCTAGAGTTTTCCTGCCGGGCCCACAGTCAGGACAAATCTCTCTCACCCGCCAGTCCCACAGCCGCTCAGACCCAACCAAGTAAACACAGAGACTTATATTGTTTACAAACTGTATGGCCGTGGCAGGCTTCTTGCTAACTGCTCTTATATCTTAAATTAATCCATTTCTATAAATCTATACCTTGCCACATGGCTTGTGGCTTACTGGCATCTTCACATGCTGTTTGTCATGGTGGCGGCTGGCAGTGTCTCCTCAGCCTTCCACTTCCCAGAATTCTCTCCTCCTTGTCCCGCCTATACTTCTTCCTGCCTGACCACTGGCCAATCAGTGTTTTATTTATTGACCAATAAGCAACATGTTTGACATACAGACCATCCCACAGCAGGGTGTTCAATGTATTGCAATATTCTGTTTAACCAAATATCCTTTCCAAGCATAAACAGACCCAGAATCACTTACAGTCTAGACACTAATGTGTACATATTTAATAGAATGTAGTGTTCTTTCAGAGCCAAATCTCACCTTTGAATGCTGATAGTGCTCTTGGAGGGCAGTCTGGACCTGGGAGTTCCTCTTCACACACATGGGTCTAGCCTTAGGAAGTCAGCCATAAACAGAATTTTCTCAGGGGCTGATGAACTCTTTCTTTACAAGAAGATCTAGGGAGCTCCATAAAAATAACAGAGAGACGGTGAGGAGAGAGAGGGTGAGGGGGAGAGGGAGAGGGAGAGGAGACAAAGGAGGTGGTGGGGGGAAGGTGGGGGTTGGAGAGAATGAACCCATTGAAACAGAATCCTGTATTGTGGGGCATCTTTATTTGGAGATCTGAGATCAGACTCTGACCCTGATGTCCATCCTTTTACTTCTGCGTGGAGCAGCAACTCAATGCTGAACAGAGCACTACAATAGGTAGCAATCAACAGAGCGAAACAGATGCCAAGCAACCCACAACCACACTTTATGACTCGTCACAGAGAGGACAATTCTTCCTAGGCAAGTTGACTCTTCATCTGTGCAGTTTGGCTACTGCTGTTTCCTTCACTTAACTTGGGCAGCAAACTGGTGTTTTTGAACTTGAGTATATTTGTACACAATTACCAACTTTATGACTTTACTGTTTTTTGTGTGTGTGTGAAAAGTTGTAAGTCTTTCATAAAACATCCCTTCTGTAGTCCTTATAATTTTTGCCCATAACCACACACAGACATACTCAAAGACATACACCACTTCTTCAGCTCCTGCTTCATACTGTCGCTTGGTGTGGTAGTTTGAATGCTTCCTTCCCAGTTAGTGGAATTGTTTAGGGATGATTAGGTGGTGTGGCCTTGTTGGAGATGTGTCACTCAGGGTGGCCTTTGAAGTTTTAAAAGCCCACTTTGGGCCCAGTCTCTCTTTCTCTGCCTGCAACTTTCAGATCAGATGCTAGCTTCCAGCTGCTTCTTCAACATCATGTCTGGGTGCCACTACACTCTCCACCATGATAATTATGGACTAACCCTCCGAAACTGTAAGCAAGCCCCAGTTAAATGCTTTCTTCTATGAGCTAGCTGCCTTGGTCATGGGTCTCAGTAACATAACAGTAACTAAAGCACTTGGTAAACTTGCTTGAATTAATTTAGTGAGGAAGGCGTGCTCTCATATTCTGTTCTTTAAAATGTTGACTTTATCTGCATCTCAGATCGGAAATACATACTTGTCGCAGCACTGTTCAGGGATTAAGATTTATAAATATTGCCTCAAATATGGAGTTTAACGAATTCCTTCCTAGAAGTGGTTGAGGTTTTATGCTTTGGTCTCATATGCTGCCTCTTGAAACTCTTTCTTGAGTGTGCATGCTGCTCATCACTCCTGTGTAATCTCCCCAACTTTCCTATCTAAATGTTAGCTTTCTTGCCATGTTTTTAATTTAAAAACTTTGACAATTTCATACATGAGTACTGTATTTACATCACTTCCCTTTTCTAACTCGTCCCATGTGCCCTTTCAAATTCATGACCTCTTCTGATTTCATTATTATTGCTAACACACACACACACACACACACACACACACACACACACACACAC
>CABHPH010094385.1:0-12662 GCA_902168325.1 Peromyscus nudipes
ATTCACAAGAGCTCCACCATTATGGGCCAAATAGCTCTCTAAGATTCCACTTTCAGAGTGACCTGCCTAGCAGCTAGACTGCCCCACTCCCTGGATCCTGTTCCCCTAAGACCCATTCTGCTGCCCAAGCCTTCCCACCTCATCACTAGCACTGCTGCTAGGTCCTGCCCCCAACTCCAGTGGAATTTCATCCACTGCTCAGTGCAGACCACACCAGTCTCAGGAGGGATGTCAGAGGCTCAGATACAGACTATACCAATTGGAACAACAGGAACAGACCACAGAAGCCAGAAACACACCCACATCAGTTAGCAGAACAGAGACCCCCCTGCTGCACCAAAGGCCAAGCTAAGCACCAGAAGGCCAACTCCCAACTTGAACAGAAATGCCCTACTAGAGCAGAGGTCACACTGGTCACTAGAAATCTAGGCCACAAAGACTAGAAGACCAAAGAGGAAACAGAAACCAAGGAGCAAAACACCCATCCAACAAAGACGAATGCAGAAATCAGGACCTAGACCTATAACTATTCCAAAACCAGATACCTAAATGCCAGTGTAAGAACACAATAAACAATAGGGCAATATGGCACAACCAGATCCTAGCTACCCTACAACAGCAAGCCCTGAATATTCAAAGGCAGCTGAAGCACAAGGTAATGACCTTAAAAACAACTTTATGAAGGTGATAGAGGTCCTTAAAGAGGAAATGGAAGGTGACTCCTCAGAAAATTGGGAATCAATCTACCCCAAGACCCAATGATACCATTCTTAGGCATATACCCAAGACATGCTCAATCATACCACAAGAAAACTTGCTCAACTATGTTCATAGCAGCACTATTCATTATAGCCAGAACGTGGAAACAACCTAGATGCCCCACAACTGAAGAATGGACAAAGAAAATATGATACATATACACAATGGAGTATTACTCAGCTGTAGAAAAAAATGACATCATGAAATTTGCAGGCAAATGGATAAAACTAGAAAATATCATCCTGAATGAGGTAACTTAGACTCATAAAGACAAACATGGTGTGTACTCACTCATAAGTGGATACTAGATGTAAAGCAACTACAGACTACAACCCACAGCTCCAGAAAAGCCAGCTAACAAGGAGGACTCTAAGAGGGGTGCATGGATCACCCTGGGAAGGGGAAATAGATGAGATCTCTGAAGTAAACTGGGGGCGATGGGGAGCAATAGAGGGGGAAGGAATGAGGGATGAGAACATGAGGGAACAGGATGGTAGAGCTGGGGGAGGGAAGGAATGAGAGAGCAATGAAAGTGATATCTTTTTTTTTTTTTTTTTTTTTTGGTTTTTCGAGACAGGGTTTCTCTGTGTAGCTTTGCGCTTTTTCCTGGAACTCACTTGGTAGCCCAGGCTGGCCTCGAACTCACAGAGATCCGCCTGCCTCTGCCTCCCGAGTGCTGGGATTAAAGGCGTGTGCCACCAACGCCTGGCATATGAAAGTGATATCTTGATAGAGGGCAACATTATAGGGTTAGGGAGAAATCCAGGGCTAGAGAAATTCCTGGGAATCCACAACAATGACCCCAGTTTAGACTACTAATGATAATGGAGAGGGTGCCTAAACTGGCCTCCCCCAGTAATCAGACTGATGAATACCCTGTCATCATAGAGCCTTCATCCAGTAACTGATGGAAGTAGATGTGGAGATCCACAGCCAAGCACCAGGCCAAGCTGTGGGAATCCAGTCAAAGAGAGGGAAGAGGGATTCTATGAGCAAGGAGGGGTCAAGATCATGACGGGGAAATCTATAAAGACAACAGAACTAAGCTTGTGGAAACTCACGAACTTTAGACCGACAGCTCTGGAGCTTGTATGGGACAAAACTAGGCCCTCTGCATATGGGAGACAGTTGTGTAGCTGGGTCTGTTTGAGGGGCCCCTGACAGTGGAATCAGGATCTATCCCTGGTGCATGAGCTGATGTTGTGGAGCCCATTCCCTATGGTAGGATGCCTTGCACAGCCTTGATTTAGGAGAGAGGGGCTTGGTTCTGTCTCAACTGAATGTACCAGGCTTTGCTGACTCCCCATGGGAGGAAGCCTTTTGGAGGAGGGGATGGGGGGAGGCTGGGGGGGAATAAGGAGGAGGTTGAGAGGAGAATCCGTATTGGTATGTAAAATGAATTTAAAAATTGTTAAAGAAAAAAAGAGGAAATGAAAAACTCTCTCAAAGAAATTGAGGAAAAGACAACAACAAACTGGAAGAAATCAATAAATCCCTTAAAGAATGCCAAGAAAATAAAAAAAAAAGAGATGAAGGAAACTATTTAAGAACTGAAAATCAAAATAGAAGCAATGAGAAAATACAAACTGGGGGAATTCTGGAAATAGGAAATCTGAGTAAGCAACAGGCACTACAGACTCAAGCATCACCAACAGAATACAAGAGATAAAAGAGAGAATCTCAGGTGTTGAAGATACAATAGAAGAAATAGATTCATGGGTCAAAGAAAATGTTAAACTAAAAAACTTCTAACACAAGACATCCAAGAAATCTAGTACACTATAAGAAGACAAAATATAAGATTAATATGAATAGAAGAATAAGAATCCTAGCTTAAAATCCAGAGAATATATTTAACAAAATCATAGAAGAAATTTTTCCCAATCTAAAGAAGGAAATGCCTATAGAGGTACAAGAAGCCTACAAAACATCAAATAGATTGGATCATAAAAGAAAATTCCCTCACCACATAATAATCAAAACATTGCATATACAGAACAAAGAACAAATATCAAAAATGGCAAGGGAAAAAGGCCAAGTAACATATAAAGGCAGACCTATTAGAATCACATCTGACTTCTCAATGGAGACACTAAAATCCAGAAAGGCCTGGACTAATGTCTTACAGACTCTAGGAGAACATGGAAGCCAGCCCAGACTACTATACCCAGCAAAATTGTCAATCATCATAGATGGAAAAAACAAGATATTTCTTGAAAAAGTCAAATTTAAACAATATCTATACACAAATCAAGCCCTATAGAAGATAATAGAAAGAAAACTCCAACTCAAGGAAGTTAACTATACCCACAAAACAAAGGCAATAGATAATCCCAAACCAGAAAAACCCAAAGAAGGGAAATACACACACACACACACCCTACCACCACCACCAACAACAAAATAACAGGAATTAACAATCATAGGTCATAATATCTCTCAGTATAAATGGACTCAATTTCCCAATAAATAGACACATACTAACATAATGGATACTAAAACAGGATCCTGTAGGCAGGCTTTTCTTTCCTGCCTGCCAGTTCCCAAACAACCAACACAGAGACTTAATATTAATTATAAATGCTTGGCCAATAGCTCAGGCATGTTATTAGATAACTCTTACATTTTAAATTAACCCATATTTCTTATCTACTCTCTGCCACATGGCAGTACCTTCTTTCAACAAAGGACATTCATCTTGCTTACCTCTGCTTTTGATTGCCACTGCTCTGACTCCACTCTTCTTCTTCCCAGCATGCTCTCTGCCTCAAAAATCCTGCCTAGCCAGCAGTTAACTCTGCAGCTCACACACGATTGAGCCTGTATGATAATGAGCATTCAGAGATGGGTAATGCCTAGGGGGTGCTCACTAACCTAAGATAGAGTGCCTATATGGCCTGGGCAGGCGTCTCCATGACGGGTAAGGTGACCTGCTGACGTCCCACGCAACCTAAGTCAGAAGCTCATTTTTTAGTAAAAGGGGGACCTGTAGGGTCCTGGCCCCTGTTTTGGGTAACTGTTGCCTTGCTTGCTGACCTTGGCCTTGATATCCTCCCTATGCTAATTCCCTGCCAGGTTCCACCCTCCTGAACGCTTAAGGGAAGTTCCTATGTATCCTGCATAATGGGCGTTAAAAGCTTAGATGCAAGATTGTAAAACATCAGTAGCGAACTTTTGCCCTCTGGGGTTCTCCCATTGTGCTGTAAGCCTGTATTTAAGACCTCTTCCCTCCTTCAATAAACAGCATTCAGCATTAAATAAAAATAAATAAAAAAATCTTGCCTAGCTATTGGTCAATTGGCTTTTTTTTTTAACAATGAGAGTAATACATTTTCACAGTGTGCAGAAAGATTATTCCATAGCAGAAACCATCCTTCTACTGCATACAAGAAACACATCTCAACGTCAAAGACAGATATTACCTCAGAGTAAAGAGTAAGAAAAAGATTTGCCAATCAAACAGACCTAAGAAGACAGGTGGTGTACCTACCCTAATATCTAACAAAATAGACTTCAAACCAAAATTAATCAAGATATGGGGAAGGACATTTCATACTCACTGAAGGAAAAATCCACCAAGATGAAGTCTCAATTCTGAACAACTCTGCCCCAAATGCAAGGGCACCCACATTTGTTTTTTTTAAAAAAAAAAAAACATGCTAAAGCTTAAATCACACATCAAACTCCACACAATAATAGTGGGAGACTTCAACACTGCACTCTCACCAATAGACAGGTCATCCAGGCCGGGCGGTGGTGGCGCACGCCTTTAATCCCAGCACTCAGGAGGCAGAGGCAGGCGGATCTCTGTGAGTTCGAGGCCAGCCTGGGCTACCAAGTGAGTTCCAGGAAAGGCGCAAAGCTACACAGAGAAACCCTGTCTCGAAAAACCAAAAAAAAAAAAAAAAAAAAAAAAGAAGACAGGTCATCCAGACAGAAAACTAAACAGAGAAAAAACAGAATTATCAGACATTATGACCCAAATGGACCTAAAAGATATCTACAGAACATTTCACCCAAACACAAAAGAATATACCTACTCAGCACCTCATGTAACATTCTCCAAAACTGACCATATACTCAGTCACAAAGCAAGTCTCAACAGATGCAAAAAAATTGAAATAACACCCTGTATCTTATCAGACCACCATGAATTAAAGCTGGATTTCAGCAACAAAAGAAACATAAAGCCTACAAATTCATGAAAACTGAATAACTCTCTACTGAATTACCATTGGGTCAAGGAATAAATGAAGAAAGAAGTTAAAGACTTCCTAGACTTCAATTAAAATAAATATATGACATACTCAAACTTATGGGATACAATGAAAGCAGTGTTAAGAGGAAAGTTCATAGCACTAAGTGCCTGCATAAAGGATTTGGAGAGATCTCATACTAGCAACTTAACAGCACACTTGAAAGCTCTGGAACAAAAACAAGTAAACACACCCAAGAGTAGGAGATGGCAGGAGATAATCAAACTGAGGGCTGAAATCAATAAAATAGAAATCAAGAGAACAATACCAAGAATCAATGAAACAGAGTTGGTTCTTTGAGAAAATCAACAAGATAGACAAACCTTTACCCAAACTAACTAAAAGACACAGAGAAAATATACAAATTAACAAAATCAAAAATGAAAAGGGGGACACAAAAACAGACACTGATAAAATCCAGAGAATCATTAGGTATGATTGTTTGAAAGAAAATGGACCCCAAAATTTCTACCAGGTAACTCCTACAGCTGATAAATACCTTTAGTGAAGTGGCTGGATATAAAATAAAGCCAAAAAAATCAGTAGCCCTCCTCTATACAACGATAAACAGGCTGAAAAGGAAATCAGTGAAACAACACCCTTCACAATAGCCACAAATAATATAAAATATCTTGGGCTAACTCTAACCAAGCAAGTGAAAGACCTGTATAACAAGAACTTCAAGTTTTTGAAGAAAGAAATTGGAGAAAATATTAGAAGATGGAAAGATCTCCCATGTTCATGGATCAGTTGGATCAACATAGTAAAATGGCCATTACACCAAAAGCAATCTACAGGTTCAAGGAATTGATAGTCGCATATGGTATACGCTCACCTTTTGTGAAGCAGGTATTAAACTTGTGGTCAACTTGTAATAGAATTATCCCTCAAGACTGGAGAGATTTGGTCATAGCAGTCTTGGAGGCTGGTCCCCAATTACAATGGAAGACTTGGTAGAAGGATGATGCTAAGACCACTGAACAGTGGAGTAGGGCTAGAGGTATTGAAATCACCCAAGATCAACTTCTTGGGGGAGGGAAACTATGCTAATGTAGAAAGGCAATCTTTATATGATGACCACACCCTGGCTTTATGCCATGCAGCAGCCTTCAATGCTTGGGACAAAATTGAAGGTATAGGAAATAAAACTGAGTCATTTACTAAAGTTATACAGGGCCCCAAAGAAACCCTCACTGATTTTGTACAAAGACTGATTTCAGCAGTAAATAGAATGTTACCAAATTCAGAAGCTAGACAAATAATTATTGAATTTCTGGTTTTTGAACATGCTAATGCACAATGCTAAAGGGTAATTAAGCCATTAAAGGCAAGAGCAGCACCCTTGGAGGAATGGACCCAAGATACAATCAATATTGAATCACATGATCATGATGATGCTTGGATAGGAGAAGTGTTTTCCAGAAGTTTGAAGAAAAATCAAAATGTCAAATGTTTCAATTGCACTAAACAAGGTCACCTTAAAAGGAATGTAAGCATGGAGTTCCTAGAAACAATGTTTTTGCTAAGAATAATCTCAACAGAACACCCCTCCCTTCTGGATAATGCAGAAGGTGTGGCAAAGGCAGACCTAACAAATGTAGTTCAACAAGGGACAGACAAGGTAATCCTTTGCCTTTGCCATTGGGAAACACCCTGAGGGGCCTCATACAGACCCCCATGTCAAATTCCTTTTAGTTTATTCCTGTCATCATGGAAGAAACTCCTTCTCAGAACAATTAAAGAACCTAATGCCTTTTGTAAAAAACCATACTGGGGAGAGGGTGATAGAAAAATTATGGAAGAGAAAACAAAAATTTAAGGAGAAACCATAAATCAAAATTGATAAAGGTTAGATTTGGAAACTCCCCAAAGTTAGAGTTGGAGAAGGGTTTTGTTTTTATATTTTAAGGAAAGTAAAAACAACCATCTTGAAGAATTTAGAGATCTTTGGGCAAATAAGCCTCCAAAGAAGAAGGGAGAACTACCCGGAAAAAATTACCAAGAAAAGGAATAATCTGACCTAATGTAATCTTGGAAGTCTCCAAAAAGATGATGGGATACAAAAATGATTATTTCACATGGACTAAGATAACACCATTAAGCTGACAAACACCACCTAAAGATTGGCTTTGGACTACAAATTGCTTAGGACAATTTCGAGATGGCTAGCTGAGATGGTCCAGCCTCACAGACTATTATAACCAGGACTTGAGACAAGCCCAGCACTTTCCCATTATGCAGAGACTAGACAACAAATGAAAGAGCGACCACTAGACAACAAATGATAGAGCAACCTCTCCTAGGACTTGATGATTAATCCAAAATTTTTCTTTTCAGGATCCATTAAAGATGCCTTCGCCTCTAGACAGCAGGAAGTAAATTTAAGAACTTGACGCCCACATTTACAAGAGGTGGGGTGGGTGGTTTTGGCTTGTTCAATGAGTTATGGATATTTGCCATTGTTTTGGTGGTTGATTACAAGTTGTTATTGGTAATGATCAGGAAAAAAGCTAAACAAAAGAGATTGGATTCAAGCTTCTTGTTTTGAAAAGAAAAAAGAGGATATAGATACGATAAGATAAAAGGTAGATTATTGAATCTACTCTGAAAAAAAGGTAAAGAAGTGATAGGATAAAAGGGTAGATTATTGAATCTACTCTGGAAAGAAAAAAGGGAGAATATGGATATGATAAGATAGATTATTGAATCTATGTTTAAAAAGCAAATACTAGTTTAAAATATTTTACATTGGATTGGATTTTTTATATTGTATACAAATTTTGTATATTGATACAAATTTCAGATTTTGTTAGAACATATTTTACATACATTTCTACTCTTGTTCAAGATACTGTAACTATAGAGTTCATTTAACAATATAATGCAAATTGCTAGTCCTTGAAAGTTACTATTACTAACTAATTAGGATATAAAGAAATGCAAATTAGTAGCCATTATAATCAAACTTATAGTCATATTAGTATGTTTTCAGGGTCAAACAGAGATATATTTTAGACAGACAGGTCATCTTCAAACACTTCAGAGATCTACAGAATATGGCATTTAAGATGTTGTAATAACATAGGTTCTTTTTTTTTTTTTCTGACAGTGAGACATGTCTGCTCCTAGAAGCACAAATCTACTTCAGAGAAGATGATGGACACTGAAGAAAACTCCATATCAAGTTTCCTTTCTTTGTGGCAAAAGTTAGCCACTGGGCAAGAAAATGCTCTTGCTTTGACTGCTGACAGTATGCTGTCCAAATGGACAAGCAGGACACAAAAGAAAGGACTGCTGAACCTTGCTAAGACAAGGTAGGAAGGCCCTTCAGAATATCCTGCTTCACAGAAAAGTCTGTCAGATATGCTAGGCCTGTAGGCTGAAGACGGATGTCTCAATGTTGCAGAGGAACCTTGGGTGACTGTCCAGGCAGCCAGTTGTTTCTATCATTGCTCACATGTTTTGAAATTAGCTTGTTTGTACTTTCTTCTTACTCGGTTAATATTATTTCCTTCTTGGGTCTCTGATGAAGTTGAAGACTAGATAGTTATAGTTTTCCTTGTTAACAAATTCAGAGAACAAACTCACTGAAGAGGTGTAAAGTGTATAAGTTTGAAAGACATCAAAAGATAGTTTTCTGTTCGTAATACAAGTTAGATAGAAACTGAATTAGGTACTACACTTTGGACTCACCAAAATAGGATAAATAATGGAGTATTTTCTCTGAACTTGTCGAATGTTAATGGAATAAACATTGTTAATGTAATTCTTTACTGTATATAGTGTATATAGTTATTGTATATAGTTTTTCTTATATTGGTTATACTCTTCTTTTATTATTTTAGACAAAAAAGGGGAAATGTGGTGATACTTCATTTGCACTCTAACAAATATAATTTGCCTGAAGGTTAGAGGACAGAGCCAGCCACTAGATTAAACATAGAGGCCAGGCGGTGGTGGCACACACCGTTAGTCCTAGCACTTGGGAGGCAGAGATTCATTTGGATCTCTGTGAGTTCAAAGCCGCCCTGGACTACACGAGATTAATCCAGTCTAAAAGAGAAACAGAGCAGTATGGTGATATTTTATTTGTACTGAAATGTGATTTTATTTGTATGTTAATAAAGTTGCTCGGGGGTCAGAGCTATTAGAGCCATAGCAGAAGCTGCGTGGTGGTGGTGCACGCCTTTAATTCCAGCCCTTGGTAGGCAGAGCGAGGTAGATCTCTGTGTGTTCAAGGATACAGCCAGCATTGGAGACACATGCCTTTAATCTCAATATAAACCATAGAAGACCTGGAGGTCTGTACAGACAGGCAGTGATGAGGCGGTCATGTGGTTGGGTTTACAACCAATGAGAAGTCAGAACAGAAAGTCTTTATAAAGACAAACAGACAGGAAGTAGCTCTCTTTCAGAGAGGTCTCTTGTGGAGAGGTACAACAGCAGTGGCAGGAAGGGTAAGGTTTTTAATCTCAGCTCTTAGCTATTGCTCTGACCTCTTGGCTTACTTCTCTGAATTGGCTCTGTGTTTCTTATTTAATAAGACGGTTGGTTACATCTACATTTGGTGCCCAACGTGACAAGAATCCATTAAAAACTGCTTGGCTTGGCTTGGCTTGGTGGCAGTTCTGGTTTCCCACCTGGGCGGCCCAGCTCCCTACTTCAGGCCCAGGTCAGCTTGGTCTCAGGCTGGACTGACAATAGCCCCAAGCGGTGAGCTGCAGCTGGAGCTACTTGCTTAAAATCGGTACTAGAAACAACCCAGGATGCCCTCCTGAACAGGGCCCCTGCCTGTAAAGCCAACGCACGTGGTCGGAGCTTAAGGAAGCCGAGCCAGGCTTGACTCGGCTCAAGTGGGAACACGTGGCTGAATTTAAGCTTTTAGCCAGAACTTGTGGCTTCTCTCTCTCTCTCTCTCTCTCTCTCTCTCTCTCTCTCTCTCTCTCGATTCACACCTTGGACACTAGGTGGCTGTTTTGAAATTCCCTCGGATTTCTACTGTTCTACGCAGACTTGGTAAGTCAATTAACATATCAGATATTTTAAAGGAAACTATTTAAAAGAGAATTTTTTCCACATTATAAAAAAATGGGTTTTATGTGTACATTGGAAGAAAATTGGGTTTTGTGCTGTGGATATCACTCTGTATCAATAAAGCGCTGATTGGCCGGTAGCCAGACAGGAAGTATAGGCGGGACTAACAGAGAGGAGAATTGAGGGAACAGGAAGGTGGGGAGGAGACTGGCTGGAGCCGCAGGAGGAGAAGGAAGATGTAAAGTACCGGTAAGCCATGAGCCACGTGGCAAAGTAGAGATTAATAGAAATGGGCTAAATATAAGAGTAAGAGCTAGACAATGATAGGCCTGAGCTAATGGCCAAGCAGTTTAAATAATGTGTGTTTATTTTATAAGTGGGCTCGGAGACTGGCGGGACTTGGGAGCTCGGAGACTGGCGGGATTTGGGAGCTGGAGAGAAGCTCCAGCAACAGTTTTGTTTGAAATTTTAGGCAGTCTGACAATGGAACAACTATATGAGAAGATTAATGTTGATTGAATTATGCACTTTATTACTTTTCTTATCCTCATTTTACTATTTAAAAAGATAGTCAATTTAAGTGCCAGGATAAAAGTTTTAGAAAAACCTGTTAAACCTGTTAAAATGAATTATAGAGAAATTCAAATTCAGATAGAAGAAATTAACAGTGAAGTTGTTTAAAGATTGGATCATAAGGTTACAGAAAGAAAACCTGTTTTCATATACTCACCCTTAATTTATCCGGTAGCTGTACAGCAGCTACCTGGTGAAGAGAATGGACAAAATACTTGGATTCCAATTGAAATGTTAGACTTACGAAGATTTAAGGAGGCAATAGTATCTTATGGCATGCATTCCCCATATGTAAAGCAAATGTTAAACTCCTGGTCAACATATAGTAGGATTCTACCACAGGACTGCCGGGAGCTGGCACAGGCTGTTCTAGAACCAGGACAAAAACTTCAGTGGCAATTGTGGTTTAAGGAGGAGGCTAAAAATATAGAAAAACAATGGAGGGATAAAGGAACACAAGTCTGCCAGCATCAGCTTATTGGAGAAGGCCAATATGCTTCAGTACAAACATGAAGTTTATATGATGTCCAAACCCTAATTCTATGTCGAACAGCAGCCTTGAATGCATGGGACAGAGTTGAGGAACCAGGAAAAAAAACTGAGTCATTTACAAAGGTTATACAGGGCCCAAAAGAATCTTTCACAGATTTCTTACAAAGATTGACTTCAGCAGTACAGAAAATGATCCCGAATTGAGGCTAGTCAGATAATAATCGAATCTTTGGCCTTTGAGAACGTGAATGCAGCATGCAAAAGAATAATCAGGCCGTTAAAGGCAAGATCTGCACCCTTGGAAGATTGGAATAGAGACACGGTTAATGTTGAGGCTCATGACCATGATAATATGTTGGTAGGAGAAGCAATTTCAAAAGATTTGAGGAATGTTAGATGTTTTGGATGTGGAAAGCAAGGACATTTGAAAAGGGACTGTAAACAGGTCATTCCTAGAAACAATGTTTCTTCAAGGAACAATGGCAACAGAATGCCCCTTCCTTCTGGAGTATGCAGAAGGTGTGGTAAGGGAAAACACTGGACCAACAAATGTAGATCAACAAGGGACAGGCAAGGTAATCCTCTGCCTCGGTCTTCGGGAAACTCCCAGAGGGGCCTCAGGCAGGCCCCCACAGCAAATCCAGTTCAAACCTTTCCTGCAGTCATAGAGGAAACCTCCACTCAGAGCAATTAAATAACCAAATGCCTATTGGAATAAACCATGCTGGTCAGGATGATGAAACAGAGAGAATAGATAATTGAAGAAAAAACATAAAGAAAATTTTTTTGGCAAACGTCTATAAATGAACAGAGACCAAAATTAACAATAAAAATAAATGATGTTTTGTTGTCTGGTCTTGTAGACACAGGTGCAGACGTTACCATAATTGCACCAGAATTTTGGCATCCAACTTGGCCTCTTCAGGAGGTAAACATTCAACTGTTAGGAATTGGGACATTATCTCAAGTGAAACAGAGTGCAAGAGGGCTTGAATGTATAGATCCAGAAGGACAGAGAGGAAAATTAAAACCATGTGTAGCTAACATAGCTATGAACCTGTGGGGTCGAGACCATTTGGACAATGGAATACTCAGATTAACATCCCTCCAACCTCAGAAACAAATCATAAACTAGCACATGTTTCTGAGAGAAATATTAGAAGATATTATTCTAATGAGTGGTCACCAGCCATCCATATTATACAAGAACAGGGCACAACAACTGATGATCTTCCAAAGACACCAACAGCTCTACCTTTAAAATGGTTAACAGACAAGCCTGTATGTTAAATGGCCTTTAACAACAGAGAAATTCCAGGCTTTAGAAGAGCTGGTAGAAGAACAGTTAAATGCTCAGCATATTGAAGAATCAACCAGCTCTTGGAATTCTCCTGCATTTGTTATTAAAAAGAAATCCGGTAAATGGAGAATGGTAACAGACCTTAGAGCAATTAACAAAGTAATTCAGCCAATGGGCTCTCTACAATCTGGAATTCCTTTGCCTACTCTGTTACCAAAAGGATGGCCTCTCATAGTTATTGATTTAAA
>CABHPH010094386.1:0-16359 GCA_902168325.1 Peromyscus nudipes
TGCTGCTGGACAGTGTGGCCCTTAGTTGTTGAGGGACAGGCCAAAGAGAGAGGTGCAAAGCAGCTCATATTTCCCAGCAGGAATCTCACAGTGCCAGGCTTTGAGACAAAATTGTTTTGTGTCATCTAGAAAACACCTCACAGTATACCTGCAAGCCTCCACTGCTCACTTGCTTTTGTTGTTCTGGCTTGCAAAAATGTAATTAAGAAAAAGAGTCAGCAGGTCTTTAAGAATGTCTCTGTCAAACCAATCAACACCTCTGTCAGACTAAATTAGGCAGAATCTCCACGGCTACTGATTTCAATTGCAATGTGTGGCAGTCTGGACTGCTCGATTCTGCATCGATGCATTCAACCAACTGTGGATGGACATAAATGTCTCCTCAGCAAACACATACAGACCTTTCTCTTTGAACAATACATTCTGACAACTGTTCATACTGCATGTATATCTAGAAGATAATTGGGGAAGATCTGTTAGTGAAAACAGTCTAGAAGTCCTCAATGTCTCCGTGGAACAAATTCTATCAGTAGTTTTCCCCCACCATCTTAACCTAACGTTCCCCCACCCTTTTTCCTTTGTTCAGCCTCAAAAGACTAATCCAGGCCCCTCTCCATTAGGCAGCATTTACTCTTAAACTTGAGTCTGAAAAGGAGGAGTGATACCCATCCTGCCTGCTTTCTAAAAGGCAGTGCACGTGAGTCCAGGTATTAAGCCATGCATAGTTAAGTAGGTGACTTACAAGTTTAGAAGTCATTAGCAGACATGAGGTGTGATTTCATGCTGAGTATCTGTGATAGTAAGAGTGCTCTGGTTATATTTCCTGTCTCACTGTACAGTATGTCTGTCCCTGGGAAGGTCATCACTGCTGACAGGTGACATCGAGCCTCCTTTCTAGCGTCTCTTGGCTTCTCACTTTTCTCAGAACATATCATAATTGTTTACTTCAGTAACATTTCCATGTCTGTGGTGCTCTTGGCCTCTCAGTGGTGGAGCTTACATCTCATTTGATATTGTGTAGCTGGTTGTACTACCAGAGTTCTTGGCATTTATATTATACCAAGCTGAGTTAGTTGCCAACACAGGAGTGGTTAATTAATAAGAGTTTGTTGTGTTTCCTAAATAGAATGCCCTATCCCCAAGGATGAACCCCAAGATCTATAGAGTAGATTCTTGGAACTTTTGACCATACATAGGATAAAGTTTAGTTTATAAATTAGTGAGAAATTAGCAATAACTAGTCATGAAGGAGAAGAGCTATAATAGTATGTTGTAATAAGTTCTTTAAAACAGATGGATTTACTTATTTGTGGAGTTTCCTGTTGAATATTTTTGGATCACTGCTGGCTATCAGTAACTGAATCCGTATAGAGTGAAACATTGGACAAAGGGGCTAGTGCAGACACTAGAAGTTTCCATCAAGGAAGGGCTTTGGCTCTGGCAAAAGAGGGGTTTCAAAACCGTGAGAATAAATCCGTTGTCATGGCAGCTCCTGCTCTGTGTGAAAACCCTAAGGAGCCTCTGGGGCATGGATCTCAGCTTCCTGTGCCTCAGGGAAGTCTACACACTTCCAGAGAGCTACAGTCAGGATCGTATGATAAGCAAGGGACGCAGTACCCCATCCGTAGCTGCTGCCATGCTGGGCTTTCAGACTTGGAAACCTGGCTAAACCTGGATGTCTCCCTTGCTTCACACAAAGAAGATCCAGTGTTGTGCTTTGGGCTTCAGTGGGAGATCTAAAAACAAACAAACAAATAAACAAATAATAGAATACATTTGCCGGGCGGTGGTGGCACACGCCTTTAATCCCAGCACTCGGGAGGCAGAGCCAGGCATATCTCTGTGAGTTCGAGGCCAGCCTGGGCTACCAAGTGAGTTCCAGGAAAGGCGCAAAGCTACACAGAGAAACCCTGTCTCGAAAAACCAAAAAATAAATAAATAAATAAATAAATAAATAAATAAATAAATGAATGAATGAATAAATAAATAAATAAATAAATAAATAAATAAATAAAATACATTTGCCTTAAAGACAGGTTAGTAAGCCAAACCCACTGAAAGAATTGATGGACCAACCCTAGCTCTTGTCAGGTGATGGGTACAAGGATGCAACCCAGGTCTCTAGGAGGATGTATGTTTGATTGTGCATGCTTGCTTTGTATCTACATGGCTGACCACAGAACATGATTGTTGAGTGTCCTTAACTTAGGCCTGCACTGGGGCTTTGGAAATCCTCTTTGCTAAGAAATGATTGGCCTTCTGAAACTCAGGAAATCTCCCTAAAGACATAGTTATTTTCAGTAAAGAATTTTTTTTTAACACAGGAGTGCTTTCCTGAAATGTAAGTATCCTTATTCTCCTCTCTATTCTGTGACTCTGGATGAAGCTGTGTAGTGGACACCCTTCTGTGTAGGCTCACTGGGCATTTCCATTAGGAACAGTGGGCTCCTTTTCACAGGGCCCTTACCATTAGGGTCTGTACCTCATTTGTCCCCTCCTGACATGTCTGAAGCCCATTTACCTATATCCTTTCTCTCCTTTTCCCCTCAATATTTCCCTACTTAACAGTTAGAAGGATGGCTGAAACCCACTTGTATACGTACTTATCAATCATCTTTCTTCTGAGTCCCCTGCCTGTAGTGTAGAGGGTCTCACAGAACTCATTGCATTGGGAGAGTGAAATGCAGTTCTCATATCATGGATACAAAGACATAATAACTAGCATCAGAAATCAGTATGACCCAGGCCTGATTCAAGGAGGGACTCTTCAAATTGTCTTCTCTTTGTAGAAGACAGAACCGATGAGCTAGAAACCCAAACACGAAGGACACAGCTTTGAGGAGCAAGTGCTTTGTAAGTAGGGCCTGAGATCTCTAGGATGGAGACATGGGGCATTATTGAGAATTTCATCTCGGCTCATGTTTGAATTGCGTTGAAAAAGGATGCAATGCAATGAGTGCTCACACTCATTGGTTGTTCAAATGTTATTGGGTAATATGATTGGATGGCTATATCCATTGGATGTTTGTTTTCATTTTTAAGGAACCTCAAAGAAGAATATGCCTTCCCCCCCTCCCCAATTCCATCAGCGGTTAGTCTTACCTAGGGAAGAGGAGGAGTGTCCAGCTTGGGCTACATGTCGCCATGGCAACTGCTTTGCCATAACATCCTTTGTGCTGAACACAGATGTAAACTGCGGTTACTTTTGCTTAAGTAAAATTCAAAGGCAAAGGAGAGAAAATACCACAAGAAAGTTTATCAAAAAGATAAGATGATTCTTGAAGAGCAGTGACCCCATGTGACCTGAAAAAGCAGACAATATCTCACTGAGTTTTTTCAAGTTTGATTCCATAATGCTTTTATTGGGCAAACCTATTGGAGGGGTAAATGGAATTTCAGGTCCAATGAATCACTTTTCCTTCTTACCATTTGCTCTTGATGATAATTTAGTTTAATAAGTGCGGAGCCAAGCTGGCTCTAATTTTGCTGCCACATGCTGTGATTCAAAGGCTAGAATTTAGCCTTATGAGACACATTCACTGGCTGCTACTGCAGATCAAAGGAACAATGTAGTATGCTGACCTTCCATCTTCTGTATGCACAAATCTCTTAGTTCAAAGACATAGAGTTCATCAGATGAATCCAGAATGCTAGAGGAGTAGTCATCTTAGATGAGAGCCTGCCAGGGAGGAGCACAGGTTGGGTTTCTTTTTGTTAAATCAAGTAGAGTTGCTCAGACCTCTCAGAATCCTGTGGATTCTTGCATCACTCAAAACACCGTTTGCTTTTCCAAAAACAGACATCATACCTTTGGCTTGGCTGGACGTCGCCTTTGAACATGACCACACATATGTTTTACAGTGTTCCTTTCCTTTTTATACTCAGTCCTGTCCCCCCAGGGACTGGCAAATATCTGTCCATGTATTGCTTCATAAATATAATTAATTTTCATCCATTGCAGATTTATGTTCACTTGTAAGTTTTAATGGAATTCTCTAACCCTTGATGTGTTCATAAAATACATGATTTCTCAGGATTGGACTGATGTAGATTTTCAGTCCTTGAACTTCCTGCAGCTCGGCATTGACCTTATGTCCTCAGACACATTCTGCACATCTTTTCTATTTTTTAAATTTATTTTTTAAGAATCTCTACATGTATACAATGAAATATCATATCCCTACAAAGTTCTTCCTCCCACTCTCCCTAGGTTCCCATAAATACATCCACCTGGCAATGCCAGACGGTCTCCTTTTTTATTTTTAGTACTAAGGGGGGTTGCCCATGCTCCAGGGATGACTCTGCTCTCATGAGTAGCACTTACTGAGCATTTTGCAGATCTTTCTATGTCTTTACAATGGGAGAACTCTGTTGGGAACAATGTTTACATATATGTAGTGAACATAGCCATTCCCAAACACATCTGATAGAATATTAGATATTCTTGCTTTTGATTATCTTCTAGAAAACATACCAGTAAAATATTAGGAATCATTCAGTCTGTTGTTTCCCTCACTTTTGCTTAGTCTGTCCTATAGCACCATCCCAGTTACCATCCCGGTTACTTTCTCTTAACTATGTAGTCAATTTATTTTAATTCATTCCAATTTATTTTTTTACTTGTTTAGACCATTGTGATTTCAAACATCATTTTTATTTGACAACTCACTTGAAAAGCAGTAAGTGCTGGGAAATTTTAATTTTTTTTTCACCACAGCTCAAAATAATTAACATGAATGGATCTGCCCAATGAGATATGTTTGTTCATAATGTTAGAGTCAGTGTGGAAAAAAAAAGACAGAATGGCTAATAACTAGGGAAGGGCTGTGTAAAAGAAAATTGTAAGAAAAGTCATGGAACTGTACGAAGGGTGAGAGCTGTACATCAGAATCCTCAAGTATACTAGGCGGAATCAAGTGTGTGAACTTCCATGCTGTGGCCTCTTTGGACTGGGTCATTCTTTGCTCTTGGGTCTGTCTCATCTAGGGTGATACATCCTGCAGTAGTGGTAGCCTCAACACCTGGTACAAGTGACACCAACCCATAAACAAGTAAAATATCCTTCAAACAGATCCAAATGTCCCTTAGGTTAGCATAGATGGGGAGAAAATTACTTAACACTGAGAAGCATAGAATGTGCAAAGTTAGCACCCCACAATGATTCCATGACTCTGTGACAGTTTGAAAAATGTTCCTACCAACAGTCATTCTGAAATAGTTGAATAAATAATTCAAAAAATAAAATGAAGACCTTCTGGGAGTGAAAATATCCTAACTGGATAATGGAGTCTGGTTTGTGAGTACAACTGAGTTGAAAGAGCAAATGACTCACAGCTCAAATGCAGAATGGCAGAATTAAAAATAAGCAGAACCTCATTTCTGTTCCAAATATAAGTGAATTGATATCTGAGTGTCAAACCCCATGGTTCATGAGATCTGGAGCCTAGCTTACATTATAACACTAACTGCATCCGGAGTCCACTCTGCTACTCAATGATGCGGCTTCATTCTGGCCCCTCACTTGCTCTTTGGAGCATCCGCAAGGACTCTGCAAATAACAGCACTCAGTGTAGCCTCATGGCCATCACTGTTCTACTCTATGTATTTCTTCAAACACCCTCTTCTCTCAGGTAGAGTGACCTAATCTTGCCAGAGTAACAAGAGTTCTCAGGAACAGAGCTTATTAAGTGAACCCAAAGAGGAAGGAGGTAATGTCCTGCCTTAGTCTGATTGAAGACAGAAATCCCCAAGCTTTACAATAGACTAGATGGGTCTTCTTTGGTGAGGGATAGCACACATCTGCATGAAGAGACATTTTCTGTTCTCAACACTTTATCTGCTCCAGTTTATTGACAAAGAGTAAAGAGGAGTTGTATAATGCCAGTAAGTAGTTTTTAAGTCACTGGAAGAATGTGTCTTTCCTCTTTATCTTAAAAAGATCTTAAAGTTCTTATGAATTTGCAATTGCTGGTTCAGTTCCATTCTGTAATGTTGAGAGCATTCTCTGAGCCTGGTTGTTGATCTTCTCAGTAGGCTGAGCTATCTTCTTATTCATAGTGGCCCATCTGTGGACAACTGTGACAGCCCCAAACCTGGGAGAGCAGTGAATGCAGTGCCTATAAGGTGAAATAGAAGAATAATTGCACACAGGACTCTAACGGAAATAGGATCTCCTTTCAACTCTAGGAGCATTTAGTTCCAAGAGTTGTGTACCCAGATGCACTTATGTATCAAGTGCTATTTTTAACACATCAGTTCAGCCTTTGTGGAAATACATTTGTTTGCACATGGAGAGGACAGGTAGACACAAAACCCCATCCCCTAAGTCAAGAAGTTATAGTTGATAGCTGCTATCAAAGGGAGAGTCAGTTTTCTCTAGGAGTATTGTCACTGGTACTGGTAGACCAACCACGCTCCAGCAGAAGGCCACACACCATGAATATATGGGCAGCACAAATTAGACTTCGTGGGTGAAATTAAAGAGGTTATAAAATTGTATGGGTAGGAAGAGGAGGTTGTATCTGGCGTGAATTAGGAGATGGGTGAATGTGATTAAAAGTCATGGTATGGTAGAACTACACAAAAAAGAAAATATCAATTTTTTTGTACATTATATAGAATTGCAACTTGATTTGTCATCCTAGCAATTGGTAATCTTACCCCTCACTCATTAGGAAAACATTTCTCTTAGTTGACCAGTGGCATAGATTCCTTTGAGATATAGTTGTCTTACAAATGTACAGGAATATCTGAGAAACTCTCCAAGTAAACCAAACTAGCTTAAAACAGGAGTTTGCAGTTCCTGCGCCTTCCTGAGACACCAAATTTGTAAGTGCTGCTTCCACACTCTGCTAAAAAACCACAGAGCTAATTCCAAATTTCCTCCCAAGAAATTGCACTGCCTCTTCCCTCTACCATAATAGATACCTGACATTATTGAAGGAGACAAACACATTACTGTGGCCACCAAAGCACTGGCATGTCACTAAACTGTTCCTCGTTGGCTAATTCACAACTGATTGAATAAATGCCTCAAAAGTCTCAGCCACCTCAAAGGAAAGACAGTTAATTCAATGGCTACTATTGATTGACCCGTGGTTAATTAAAACAGCAAGCGTGGGGAGGCGTGGTGTGCACAGAGCCCACAAAGAGCAGTCTGCTCCAGTTGTCCTTTGCAAGGTTCCCAGTCTCCTCTTTAATTCTGCTCGGGCTGAGATGCAGATTTGTAGGTTAATGCATTTTCCATTCGGGGCCTTTAGAAACTAAGTATTTATTGGCTCATAAACAGGACCTCGACTTTACTTTTGAACTCTTGCCCACAGGTTGTTATTTTCCTATTCTGAGGAAATTGTAAGCCATCCTGAAGAGATTGTCTCCTTGTATAGTCCTCACATCCCTGCTAGCGTTTTAATTAATATTAAATTGTCAAAGCTTCTTCATTTCCCTTTATTTGAGAGTTATAAAATTTCCCAGCACTTAATGCGTCTGAAGCTAGTTGTCAAATAAAAATGATGTTTGAAATCACAATGGTCCCAACAAGTAAAAAATTAATTAGATTGAATTAAATTAAATTGGCTACATGGCTGACAAGCACATCACAGATGCATTATTATTTTTGTGCCTTTTCTCAGGTATCCTTTTCTATGTCTTCTATGTATATGAAAACCATTGATTGTGTGTGGTGCTTTATGTTACAACAATTCCCTGCCCACATGTTGATCACCATAAGTTGGAGGTGAAAAGTATAAACGTAAGGCAATATATCCCTTGAAGGAAATTGTGGGCTCAAGGTTCACTGCTTCACCCCAGAATGAATGCAACCTGGAAAATTTTCAGGGAATCTTTTCCCTGTAAGCATTTGAGCAATATAGTCCATCCATCTATCAGTTGACCAATCATTGGTTTGTAGTATGTCAGAGCAGGAACTTATGTATCTCACTTATCATAGTGAACCTTGTTAAGACATCTCATTGTCTGATGAAACATAGTCCCAAATAGCTCAAATTCAGCAAACCTGTAACCTGTGAGCAGAGGAGGATAGGGCACCTCTCAGGGCACGAGAGCTGCAGAAACAGCCTTGTTTTGATAAAGTCAAAATTTAGCTTTTGCCTATGAATATCACTTCTGTTCTTAGCATCTTAACTGCCCCCCCTCAGCCCCACCTGCATGGCAGCTAAACCAATATTCTTGCAAACCCAGCTGAAAAGAGGAAGCCTGCCATTTTCCTAAGAAATCAGTCCAGGGCTCTGACTGTTGGTTCTTAGCACTGGGCTGGAACAGGCCTTGGTCAGGGTGTGAAAAGGTCCCCAGTAACACAGACAAGGGAGGAGAGGGAATCATCTAAGGGAAGCTGTGATGCTGTCCTTCTGAGACCACCAACCAATACTCCACCAGAGAACAAGCAGATGTCCTCTCCGGATAAAACCAGATGACCACTCTGAGTAGGCCTAAAATGAAACCAACTCTCTCCTAAGAAATACTTGATCAGAATAAGAAAACTCATAGATGCATGAAGAACTAAAGCCTTAATTATTTATAATTAAGTTATAGTGCTCAACTTTTGACAGATTAGCAGTTTTCAGTGTTCATGAGCCTCCTTGCAGCAGGTTTGCTCTTGTTTTTTAATTAACCTTGATGTCCCCACGGACATAATTTCCTTTTCCTTTAAAATAATTGCAATAGGTTGGAGAGGGCAGGGTCAACTAAAATTAAGAATAGTTGATGAAGCCACATATGCACCTACTACTTTATAAGCTAACGTGTGTGGTGTGTGTGTGTGTGTGTGTGTGTGTGTGTGTGTGTGTGTGTGTGTTTTAAAGTGTGCTTGAATGAAAGTACTTGTTCAGATCACCCTTAAGTTTGTGAACTACTTACCTCTTCCTCAGGATTCATGGGGTTACTGGAATGAACCAGTAAGTGTAAATAACCTGTTGACTGAGGACTGTGATCCCCAATGTGATTCCTCCCCCACAGTAACAGAACTACTGTCACCTGTTTGAGATCACTACACCCCCTGCCAAGAAAGACTGAAAGAGATCCTTAGCTCGCACCTGTGTGTACAGTCCTGGAGCTGCTCTAAATTGAAACAGCTTAGTCCTAGATGATGCCCGTGAATATGACCTTAAGATCATGTGTCTGGACATCCGTTTCCTAAGAACCAGGTGGTTTTTACCACTCACTTCCAATACACACTCTACTCCTGTGAAATAAAGGCTAGTGAGAAAAAAAAATTGGCAAGATCAACTAAAACAATGCAAGCCAAGAAAAATGATGAACAAGAGCCATGATCAAAAATCTTCACTGTGCTCTGTGAATTGACTGCAGAGCAAACCTGACCCTGTGGGTTACTGGCAGCTTCTCAGAAACAAATATTAGTGGAGAGCTGATGTATGAGAAATAGCTTAGCAGAGGAACGTGGAGTTAGGACCTGAGGGCAAGGAGGACAGGGGGAGGAGGAAGAGAGGGAGAACCTGTCAGGCTGCTGAGTTGAGAAGCCTACAGAGATGTAAATATGCAGGAGGCTGTGCTGGGAAAGGCTGCTCAGTAACAAGAGTAACCCTGGGACAGTGCCCTGAGGTGTCTGGAGGTATGTGTGTGTGTGTGTGTGTGTGTGTGTGTGTGTGACAGAGAGATAAAGACAGAGAGACAGGACAAAGACAGAGAGACAGAAATAGAGACAGAGAGAGACAGAGGGAGGGGAGGGAGAGAGGGAGAGAGGGAGGGAAGGATGGAGGCTCAACTTCTGCAACACAGATTGCTCAGGTATAATGACTTCACTCTCAGCACCTTCTGTCTGCTGTTTCCATCACTCACATTCCTACGAGGTCTCCAGGCTGCTGCACCAAAGCTCCAGAAGCACACCCTGGGTCCACCTGTAAGCTAACTGACTCAGGAAACACAGGCAGAGTACTTCTCATGGCACATGGGCTGAGCCCTGATCACTGCCCCGTCCATGTCTCCTTATTCACCAGCTTCATGTGGGGTCATTTCCTGACACGTGTGACTCATCTTCAGAAGGGGAGCCAAGAACTAGTGCAGTACAGTTTTTCAGCTCTGTGTCTTCAAGCTCTGACATCCAGATTCCTTTCTGGGGCATTAGGACCAGGCTTTGGCATGTAAGTATGGTAGCTTCCTACACACTCTTTTCCCATGTTTCATAGAAATTGTACGATTCTGACAAAACTTATAACCAACCCTCAAGTTCTTTCCACTGCATGCTTAGAAAGAGTTGAAGCTCTGTGCAAACCAGTCAGTCTCTCAAATCTCCAATCCAGAGAATTCCCAGGAGTGAGACATAAACCCCTACCCCCTCCCCAGCTTCATAATGACCTTGACTGAGTGGAGCCTAGTGGCGGGATAGAAAAATGCAACACAGATATTCCACATGCTGAGATCCTCCCCAGTCCCTGAAGCAAGGTGTGGATAGCATACTCACAAACCAACATGGCCTCTTCTTAGCTAATGTTCATAGAGGAGAATGTCCTTCACTGTGAGCTGTTTGAGGACAGGGGGAGCTTTCTACAGAGTCATCCTCATGAGACTTTAGCTTGTGTGCCTGAGTAGGTAAAATGCTCCTTTGGTCAAAGTGTATATATTATGCAAACTCTCTGCCTTTAAATCTCTGATTTTTACCAAAATTTGAGTTCCCTAAAGTCTACCTTTACATAGGAGGGCCTCTGGGGAAAACAACAAGCCTCTTACTTTCCTGCAGCAGAGGTGGCCACAAAAGCATCATCACGTGTTCTCTGGTGTCTTTCATGAAGCCGATGTCTTTGTTAAGGCAGCTTTAATAAGTTGATGTATTTTTTCAATTTTGGAGAAATGCTGGATGAGTCCAGACTGACTGAAGTGGCCGAAGGCTAACAGGTTTCTATAATCGGACAATTTCTGCAACAATTGCTATCATGTCTGTAGAAAAGGCCACTTAAAACAGAGCCCGGTGTGCAGTGACTCTAAAGCATTTAAGTGATGTGAGAATAGACTGCTGCGTGTGTGGTGGGACAAGTGTGGCAGGCTTGGTGGCCTCAGAGAAAATCCTCAAGAATCCTCATTTATGTTCTCTATGTGAGTACCCTGGCGATGGGGGAGAGGGTTGGAGCAGTGTGATACTCAGGGACGGGAGGCAATCCCACTTGAAAACTCCGCTGGCTTTTCAGCAAAGGTGGGTCTGTCCTTCTGTGAGCCAGAGTGACAACCTAGGCATGAAAGAGAGGGGTCTGCAATAGACCTTCAGTCTTCCTGCTGAAAAAGTATGTGGGTATCAATTCCTTCTTAAGCAAAGCCAATTGTAATTACATAGTGATGTAACGGTCTCATGTTTACTGGAAGCACAGTGACAGGTGGCTGTATTATTTAAGCATAACAGAGCAGGGGCTTTGTAAGTTTCTTATTAAAACATGCAGTTAACTAATTAACATAACATTAGTATCTTTTCCAGTCTGGTGCCAGTACCGTGCATTTTTGTCTCAGAGATTTGACAGTTTTTCCAAAATGATATTTGTCTGCCATTGTTCAGATGGATAAAACTAACATGGACATTCTCCATCAAACTCCACGTAAATTCCTACAGAGGGCTGGTGATATGCTCAGCCTCATTGACTTCTGGGACCTTTATTAGATTCAGTACAGGGCCTATGCATACTTTGCTGTCGTGTTCAACAAATTTCTGTTGATCAAAGAATAAAAATCACCACGACCTTGAAATGTGGGCTTATATGTGTTCCAGTTTCTCATGAAAATTTACAGGTCATGGTCACAGGGGAAAATTACAGGCTGTGAGCAAATTTTGAGTCTTCCCTTAGGGGATGTGATCTATTAAAGTCACAGTAACCTTACCCAGTGCCTGGGAAAGGCAACAGGGAGCCACAATTAATCTGTTGGGACTGGAGGCACAGGGCTGTTACACTCAGCTTTCGCATCTCACCTACTGTGCCTGAAACATTGGTTCTGTTACATTATTGATTTAAAGAATTAGAACTCATCCTACCTTGTGATTAGAATAAGTATCTAGTGCTAGATAAGTTACAGTAAATATCTAACTACTGATAATCCACTACTAGATTAAAATTTTCCTACACGTTAGATTAAAGACAGATAACTATGGAGTGTGATGTCTCTAGTGTCTAATAGTTTTAAAGGTTTATTTTATCTTTAATTATGTGTATGTTTGTGTGTGCTCACATGAATGCAGTTGCTCAAAGAGGCAAGGAGAGGGCTTTGGCTCTCCTAGAGTTAGAGTTGTACATAGTTGTGAGCCACTGGGGTGCTAGGAACCAAAATCAGATCCTCTGAAGGAATATCACACATTCTTAACTGCTGTGCCATTTCTCCAGGTCCAAGTGCATAGCATTAGAAGGAGCTGACAATTTCCTATGTGCTTAGCTTCATCACTGAACTTTGATTTCCACACACATAAAACAGGAACAGAAAGACGGCCTCTCATTAGATGAATGAGAAGATTCAACAATGTTATTCAAGTGTTCAGACTCTTCCCTGATACAAGCTTGAAGCCAAGTGTGATGTCACTCACTGCTGTTATTGTTACTGTGGTAGTAGGGACCTCTGTGCATGTTAGGATCTCAGTAAGAGATACACATCCACAAACATACATGTGGAGATGTGCATGTTTGGATGTGAAAACATGGAAACTCAAGAAGAAGACTCCATCTTGCTGACCGTGGATTGACTACATACCATACTTGGCAACTTCAGATCATTTCAGCCACAGAGAGGCTCTGACTTCTCCAGAACATTTGTGCATTCACATAGTTCAGACATGTTCATGATTATTTTCTCTTGGGCCTGTTCTGAAGAAACTATTTCCCAAAGAAGTAAAGTGAGCATACCATTACCACTGTGAATATAACCTCTGTTGTTCATCAATGGTCATAGATTCTAAAGAATGTGTCTTGGAGACCCAGTGCAACTTAGGGGCAAAAAATCACCATGTAGAATTGTACTGTGTTGATTCCTTCAAAATTAAAGACCAGAACCAAAATAGATACTAGACACTAACCAACAGTTTTTTTTGTTTGTTTGTTTTATTTTTATTTTTATTTTTATTTTATTTTATTTTATTTTACAATACCATTCAGTTCTACATATCAGCCACAGATTCCCTTGTTCTCCCCCCTCCCACTCCCCTCCCCTTCCCCCCAGCCCACCCAACAGTTTTTTTTTAACTCAAACGAATACCCAATGAATCTACGTATATGCAATGAATTTATCTGATGTTTCCTCCAGTTTATATGCAATGGAGTTACCCCATGTCTCAACAGTTTGACTGAGCAAAACTCTCCCAGAATAAGAGAGAGGAAAAGGAACAATTCTACAGGAGTTCTCTGGGTACTCACTGCAGAAAACACCTTCTGCAAGGACACCTGCATGTGTCCTAGAATGCAAACCAGGAAATGGAAGCATGGAGAAGTGGATCTGACAGGAGGTGGAAAGTCTTGAGTGCTGATCCACACAGTGAGATAGCCTATGCAGAATTCATGAGATGGCTTCTGAGATTAGCAGCAACATGTTAGACTTAAATTTTACAAAGACAAAAGAAGAATGAGACCAGAAAAGTGTCAACATATGCTGAGCTGCCCTGGATTCCCTTCCATCCAGCTGAAAAGCTGATCAGAGATGATTTCTCTGTTTAAAGTGGAGAAGCCAGAACTTCTTTACACCGCAGAGAAAGTTTCAATTGCAGGGTTTTCTTCAGAAGCATGAGGGGAAAGAGGAGGGGAGTCAAGTCCAGAAGAAAGACAGCAGGCTGAGCTTATGCCTGCTCCTGATGATGGTAGGAATCGGAGAAATGATGGTCATTTCTCCAATGTTGGCATCCTGACCAACATTGTACACTGCGGAATAACTTTCTGTATGCCGTGAATATGTGTTGCTCTGATTGGTTGATAAATAAACTTACATTGATCTATGGCCAGGCAGGATGGAGCCAGGCAGGAAAATCCAAGAGAGATAGAAGAGAAGAAAGGAGAGTGGGGAGACACTGCTAGCTACTGCCAGGTGAAGCAAGATGTAAAGTACCGGTAAACCAAGAGCCACATGGCAAAGTATAGATTTATAGAAATGGGTTAATTTAATATGTAAGAGCTAGCTAGCAAGAAACCTGCTATGGCCATAGTTTAAAAATATTATAAGCCTCTGTGTGTTTATTTGGGTCTGAGCAGCCATGGGACCAGACAGGACACAGAAAAACTTCCAACTACAATCATATCTTATCATCCTCCTCCCATCTGCAATTCCTTACTACTACCCTGGTATTTAGACAACTGCCATGGAGGTTTGAGTACCACTCACCCAAAAGATGCTGGTGTCATGGAGACAAGAGTGTCAAGTCAAAAGTTTCCCCTCCATTATAGTCATCAACATAGTGTCTATAGTTCTCTTGCCTCTTCTCTGCTGCCCTTCTGGGTAGAAATGAGCCAGCTTCTCAAGGCAAATGTGAGCTGGAACCACTGAACCCTACCTGCCATGGTAGATTAGCCTTGTTGCACACTCTCCTGTGCTCTATGGTGCTCACTTTTACAGATCCTTCTCTTTTCCTCTTTAATAAAATTGTGCTTGAATGTTTTGCCTGCATGTATGCTCATGCACCATGTACATGCATTTTCTGTGGAGGCCAGTAGAGGTCACTAGATCTCATGGAGCTCGAGTTACAGACTTTTGTGAGCTGTTTTGTGGGTGCTGGGAATCCAATCCAGGTCCTCTGGAAGGTCAGCCAGCGCTCTTAACCATTAAGAACCCCTCTTGTACCCATCTTTGCTTTCTTTTTTTTTTTTGTTTTGTTTTGTTTTTTGTTTTTTCGAGACAGGGTTTCTCTGTGTAGCTTTGCGCCTTTCCTGGAACTCACTTGGTAGCCCAGGCTGGCCTCAAACTCACAGAGATCCGCCTGCCTCTGCCTCCCGAGTGCTGGGATTAAAGGCGTGCGCCACCACCGCCCGGCCTCCATCTTTGCTTTCTTATTATGGATTATCAGGGAGGAAGTGCTGTGTTTTGATTCTGTTGTTCTCCATCAGCAGATTTGGAGAATTCTGTGGGCAGACATGCTTTTCTTTGCTTGTTGGCCATTTAGAAGGTCTGAGATAGAAGGGCCAATGATGACAGTGAAGCCTTCACAGATAGATTGCAATACATTGCCATTCTTAGTTACATTCCTTTTAATTTGCCTTTCATATCTCTTTTGAATTATGCGTGTTTTACTATGAAGTGATTGAATTTTTATGAAAAAGAGATTATAAAATATGCATTAAAGAAAGAGAGCAATTGGGTCCTTGATTGTACTTTGCTAATTTTATTCATAACCAAATGGCATGTAATTGTTTTATAAGTGTTGAAATTAATAAAGTGATCAAGTCTATTATTTCAAAATCCATTATACTGGGTCACTTATATTACATAATGTATTACTTTTCTTTTCCTGAGAAATCCTCAATAAATACCCTTCATTTTGTCTCTGACTGTTAATTACTATGCATTTTTGATATTTTCTCTTTTAAGGAACAATGTAATTTCAGCTAGACTCAAAACACAACATTGTATATATCTTTAATGCTACTTAAGTGCTTTTAATGGATTTTTAAGACAGTCTTATCTTCTACTGTGGTCTGCTAGACCAAACCCCTATGTCTGTAGCTTGGAAACTGATTTTCATGCTTATTGTGATTTTTATGAGCGCTCTTCTCAGTTTAGGAGCAAAAAGATGATTTGCAAATGTCAATCTGATATGCCCCACCCACTTTTACGTGGACTCTCCAAGGAATTCCAGTCTCAAGTTGAACCCCATCTGAGTGCCTCTTCCTGGCCAAGAAAACCCTAAACTATTCTATACCACTTCTTTGGATCAACTCTCCTCCCAGGTTCATGTTCTCTGGCCCTAGTGGTCCCAGGAGGCCTTGTGTTCTCCACATACCCCCTCCATTAATTAGGACTTTCTCTCAAGCACTATTCTGTTGGCCTGAAAGTTTCTCTGCCCAGTCCTTTCTGGTCTGTAGCTATGGAGAGCATCCAACATCTTTACTATCCCTTTTAGTCTTAATGGCCAATTATCATCTAAGTCTTTTCTGGTCTGTTTTGTTTGCTGTATTGTGATTTTCAACTCCTGGTAAACTGTCAACTTCATAAAATAGAATTATTTGTACATTGATGTGCAACAAACACTAGATCATTTATTAGCATGTGCTAAATAAAAAAAAACCTTAAAGAAAAAATTACCTTGCATTTTTCTGGGCATGTTTAGAATAGAGTTCTTCCCATCTGTCAGGAGAAGCACTATGGCTTGAGATGAATATAATTGCCCCTGGCACTGTTTTCTTCTTCTTAAGCATTCTCTATTTTCTTAGACTTGGCTTT
>CABHPH010094387.1:0-15506 GCA_902168325.1 Peromyscus nudipes
AGAGAGAGAGAGAGAGAGAGAGAGAGAGAGAGAGAGAACATTAAATCAGCACTAACAAGTATCCAGTCCACACTAACCTGAGATTTCTTTTAAAATGTCGTTCATAACTGAGCATGGTGGCTCAGAGCTGTAATCATATCTACACTGGAAGCTAAAGCAGGAGAATCCTAAATTCAAGGCCTTCCTTGGCAAAACCTCAAGTTCAATGCCAATCTGGGCAATTGGCAGGACCTTGTCTCCAAAAATAAAACTGAAAATTCATGTATAACTACAGTAGCTTAATTAGTAAATGCCCTGAGTAGAATCAGTACAAACAAGCGAGTCTTACAATTGAGTTCACATTAGTTCAACATTTATTTTTACACACCTACTCACACTAAGCAACAATATAACAGCCCTCAATTTTAAATTTTAAACTTTCACTTCTCTTAGCATTCTATAATTTAAATATAAGACCTATACATTGAGCTGGCAAGATGGTTCAGTGGGTAAAGGAATGCCACCATGCCTGACAACCTGAGTTTGATCCCCAGGACACATGTGGTAGGAGAAAACCATATCCCACACGCTGTCTTCTGACTTCCACATGCACACTGTGGTGCATGTACATGCATACACAACATAAATAAATGTACCAGAAAATTTTAAATATTTCTTTTTTAAAAAAAGACTTTTATGTATAAATGTTAACAGATATTTGAGAGAAATCAGATTAAAAGACAAAATCTAATTCCATAGCTTTCAGTTCCTATTAGAGAACAAAACTGAACTATTGACAGTCCCAGCTTGGATAGATTTCATGAGTGAAAACAACCATTTTAGGTCAAACAATCCCACAATATTGTCTATACAACATTTGCAAGATGACACATGAGTGAGATGAGGAGGGACTTGTGGGTGGCAGGGTCAGGAATGGTGGAGAGAGTGAGTAGGGGTAGGGAGCGTGACTGTGGGAACAGGACAAGTGAGATCTTCATGGTAACAAGGCTCTGTGCTGAGGTGGTATTGGTAGCTACATGAATCAACGCATGATAAATGGCATGTCCTATACACACTCGTATTAAAACTAATTTATTGGTTTTGATATTGTACTATAGTGAGAGAAGTCAAAACCATCAAGGAAAAGTATGTGAAGCATACATGGGACCTCTCCTAGCAACTTCTTCTCAATCTATACTTGTTTCAAAATAGAAAGATTTAAATTCTAAATTCCTATTGGAGAAAAAAGCTTTGTGTCTAGGAAATGTCTTTTTTAAAAGATGGCTGGAAAAGTAGCTCAGAAGCACTTGCTGTAAAGCAAGAGGATCTGAGTTCGAATCCCTAGCACTCACATACAAGCCCAGGTATGGCCACACATGCCAGTAACCGTGCTGTGGAGAATGAAGAAAAGCAAGTGCCAGGAAGGAGGAGCTCAGCAGCTGGCCAGACTAGCCAGACACCAAGCTGCAGTTCAGGAGACGGTTCAGTAGTTAGGAATACTCGTTCTTGGTCAGGTACTTTAATCCCAGCACTCAGGAGGCGGAGGCAGAGGCAGAGGCAGGAGGATCTCTCTTGAGTTTCAGGCCAGCCTGGTCTACACAGTGAGTTCCAGGACAGCCAGGGCTACACAGAGAAACCTTGTCTCAAAAAAACCTAGAACCACTCAAGATGTGGCTCTCAGCTACTTCTCCAGCACCGTTTCTGCCTGTCTGCCGCCCTGCTTCTCACCATGATAACTAAACCTCTGAAACTGTAAGCAAGCCCACAATTAAACGCTTTGTTTGTTTGTTTGTTTGTTTGTTTGTTTGTTTGTTTGTTTCGAGACAGGGTTTCTCCTCTGTAGTTTTGGTGCCTGTGCTGGATCTCACTCTGTAGACCAAGCTGGCCTCGAACTCACAGAGATCCGACTGGCTCTGCCTCCCGAATGCTGGGATTAAAGGCGTGCGCCACGACTGCCCGGTCTAAATGCTTTCTTTTATAAGAGGTGCTTTGGTTATGGTGTCTATTCCCAGCAACAGAACAGTGACAAGACATATATAATTGAAGATAACAAAGTAAATATAAAAAAAATTTAGAGCCTCCAGTTTTTTATTTCTAAAATAAAAAGTGCTTTTCTTTCTCTGTGTTCTTTTTCTGGTTGCTAAGTCTGTAAAACCCTTAAGTACAGACACACAACAGATGTGATCCAGACAGCAGCATGGCTTCCCATCACAAGGTCTCACATCAAAGCCACAGTACTGCTCACAACTGGCCCTGGGCCTTAAACAAGCTGATTCATCACACACAGCCTGTCTCCACAGCTATAAAACCGAGAAGACAACATGATTAAATAAAACAATGTATTTCAGAGGGCATGACCTGAGATACTGTAATTAAATACTATTATCCTAATAACTAAATATTTTTCCAACAAAGCCTTTTAATTACCATAAAAACTACAGTATGGTTCTCCTTGACTTACCAAGTAGTCACAACCTGATAAACTCAGTGCAAATTGAAAATAATGTAAACCAAAAGTGCATTTAACTTTTTCCAATCTGGTAAACTGCCCATGCTTCTGTAAATAATTCCTCACCAATGTGTCTCTAAGCTCTAATTAAACTCACTAGGTCAACTAAAGGAAAGAAACTGGCATGAACATGGTAGGGGACTAGAGAGTAAGATGCAAACAAAATTAATATATGCTGATAAAAACCTTTTTTTTTTTTTTTTGGAAGTACAATTAAAGGCTGGAGAGATGGCTCAGTGGCTAAGAGCAAATACACTGCTCATGCAAAGCACCTGAGTTGGGTCACCAGCCCCCATATCAGGCAGCTCACAACGGCCTGCAACTGTAGCTCCAGGGGTCTGACACCCTCTTCTAGGCTCAGCAGGCACCTGCACTCATCACACACACACACACAATTAAAAATAAAATAAGGCCGAGCAGTGGTGATGCTCGCCTTTAACCCCAGCACTGGGGAGGCAGAGCCAGGAGGATCTCTGTGAGTTCAAAGCCAGCCTGGGCTACAGAGCGAGTTCCAGGACAGGCACCAAAAATACACAGAGAAACCCTGTCTCAAAAAAAAAAAAAAAAAAAAAAAAAAAAAAAAAAAAAAAACCTGAAAATAAAATAAGTATTTTAAGTGCCTTTAAGGGCTGAGAATATAGCTCAGCTATAGAATGCTTGCCTAACACGAGGCCCTGGGTTTGATGGTCTGCACCACTACAACCAAAAAATAAAGCACCAATCTTCTTAAGTATCGCAGCTAGCAAAGCTAACAACATAACACACTTGCTGCAGAGGACTGTTTGCCCTCATGATCCTGGGCACTGGGAGCTGTAACTCATTGTTGCTGCCCAGTATGATGAGAGAGAGTATCAAGACCACACATCAGTAGCCCTGAAAAAGGTCAAAATTCAAAGCACAGCTTCTACCAGATACTTACTGCTTTTCCACCATCATAAAGCCAAAATACCATAATGGGATCATTTTAAGCCCAGGACTGTGTATCTATTATTTAGTCAAAGTTCTTGAGAAGAAAAGTCATTAAAGATGTCAACAGCTCCCTCAGAAAAACCATCCAAGGCTCATTTAGTCACTTGTCAATTTCTTAGGTCACAGGACAGACAAGTCAAGCATCACTAACAAACTTTGTAATGGTGATTTTTTTTTTTTTTTTGCTTGACAAAAGTCTTGGCTGGAGTTTCAGAACTGTACAGCCTGTTGATGTTTCTAATAATCAGGCTTCATCTAAAATATCACGTATCATTAGCTCATTCAATTTGTTAGTACAGAAAGTCCTAAGGTGCCAGCAAGATGGCTCAGCAGGTAAAAGAACTTGATGCCAAGCCTGAGCTCCATCCCTAAAACTCACATGCTGGAAGGAGAACCAACCCTAATAAGTTGTCCTCTGACAGCCCCTACCATATAACACACACATAAACACATCAATTTAATAAAATTCTAAGTTTCCCATATAATGAAAATTTCAAAGCATTAGAATCATTTCATGAAAAGTATTCCTATCCTGTTTTACATTCAAATAACTGACCTATCCACATCGCTTAACCAGTGTTCACTGGCTTCACAGCCTGAGCCCAACAGCACCCTAAGTTTGGATCTAAAAGCTATGAACTCTAGTCTATGCACTTTTTTCTAAACCATATTTTTTTTAAATGAGACATAGTACTTATCTTTATGAGGTATCGAAAGCTATTTTCTAAAGTAGAATTCTACCTTCAAGACTTTATAACTCTTTGTTGAATTCCAGTTAAACAAATCAGCTACAAAAATATTTCAGAAGCAACTAAGTAAATCAGATTACAGACTGAGTCTCAGATAGTATTAAAAACCATTATCAATTTTGTTAGATTAACAAACTATTGTGGTTATGCAGTGATGGCCTCTAAACATACTGAAACATTTAGAGGTAGTTGCCTCTCTGTCTATAGTTACTTTAAAATATTTCAAAATACAAGGCCAGTAAAATGGCTCAACAGGTAAAGGTACTTGCAGCTGAGCCTGATGACTTGAGTTCAGTCCCCACATCCCACATGATAGAAGGAAAGAAATAAATACAGTAAGTATTTCAGGAGCGAACACTACATACTTCCTCCAAATGCAAGCTACTAACAGACTGTGCATCCAACCTACCAGGAAACCATTCTAAAGTTCCTGTGGAATCAAAATAAAATTTTGTAAGAACACATGAATGTAGAGGAGAAAACCAATGGTAACTGTGAAGGCCCTGATGCCATGCATGTCAAATTACTATCTTCTGATGGTGGTGATTTAATTCTGAAAAGAGAACCCATGGGAACATCAGGAGCAATAAAGGCCATGCATGTCAAGTGGGCCAGGTCAGTTTGCTGAGAATGAAATGAATGAGGCCAATTTTAGAGAGATCCTTCCGCACACGCTATGGAAAATATGCATGTATTTTACCTACAAGGTCCACTACACAACAACTCCACAAGATTACCAAATTCCCAATCGCTCCTAAAATTGCACTCTGAACTGTTGATGGCTGCAAACTTCCTAGATTTTTTTTTTAAAAATTAGAATTAGCTGTTATTTGTGTGTGTGTGTGTGTGTATGTGTGTGTGTATAAAAAGCTGTTAAATAAATCAACACACACCTACACTCAAATTATTTAAGAAGGGTCAGGCACAGTGGCTCACACTTAATGGCTCACACTTAATCCCAGCACTCGGATCTCTGTAAGTTCCAGGGAAGCCTGGTCTACATAGGGAGTTCTAGGCCAGTCAGAGAGTGTCACAAAAGCAAATAATTAAATAAATGGTTGCTTTTTTGATTTGGTGATATTTTGTGATGTTTCAAGAAAGTAGGAATTAAATTTGAAGGTCACTGTCACATGTTTGTTGCAGTAACTGTTGACAATGATATTTAATACAATGTAATGTATCAAACTCAATATACTTTGGCTAATTAACTGTTTATGTAAAAAATGGCACACACACATACACAAGTTACAAAAAAATGCAAACTGACCCAACAATAGAAGAATGAGCATCACACTATGTAAAACGCAAACAGGAAGGCACTGGTATGAGGCACGTCCAATGAAGCTCTCTAGGATTAGCCTCACAGAGCATCTCAGTATAACTATGAGGGTAATAGATTAACAGCAACCCAGCAAGAGGTTTCTCCTGCTTGTTACCTGACTGTCTAGCCATACATACATATCTTACACAAAAATAACATTACTGATAATTGGAATAAAAAATAAAGTCAGAATTCTACAGTACATAAGTAATCTTAGCCAGTATTTTCTAGTATCTACTGAAATGATCAACTTTATAAAGGTGCTTTTGTACAAATTTTATAAATAGGGGCTAGGAAGACAGCTCAGTGGGTAAAGTGTTCGCTACACAAGCATGAGGAACTGAGTTCAGATCCCCAACACACATGTAAAAGCTGGGAACAGTAGTGCATGTCTGTAAGCCCAATGATAGTGAGACAGGCAAGCACAGATAGGTGGATTTGGGAGCCTGTTGGCCACCAGCCTTACCAATCAATGAGCTCCAGGTTTAGTAAAATACCATGTCCCCCAAATAAGAAAAATCGGAGAAAAACAGAGAAGACATCCAACATCAACCTCTTGCCTCCATGCAAATGCTCACTCATATGTACACACAAATAGACCACTTCCAACGGGCAGTGGTGGCACACGCCTTTAATCCTAGGCAGGCAGATCTCTGAGTTCAAGGCCAGCATGGACTGCAGAGTGAGTTCCAGGACAGCAAGGGCTACATAAGGAAACCCTGTCTCGAGGGGGAGAAAAAAAAAAAAAAAAAAAAGGACCACTTTCCAAGTTGTTCCATGTCACCTAAAAGAAGTAGGAAATACAGAGACTACAATGAATGAAGCCCTTCCTCCCTGAAAGCCAACCACTTCTCACTTTTGCACACAGCATTAAAGACCAGTGGGGATACAATTTCCTCCTTCATTGGTAATATTCACCTGGGACAGGATCCCAGACATGAAATTAGAGGATCCAAGGTCAGAGCGAATCTCCAGCCTGCACTCTACTGCCTACACACACCAGCGTGTGCACAGCACGTGTCATGCCAACTGCACCTTCACAATGGCTACACTTTTATACTAGTAGTTCATCTGGGTTTTCTTTGTTTGTTTGTTTTGAGACAGGGTCTCACTGTGTAGCTCTGGCTAGCCTGGAAATCATTATGTAGACCAGGATGCCAATAAACTCAGAGATCCACCTGCCTCTGCCTCCTGGCTGCTGGACTAAAGGTGCGCAACGTCTATGCCTGGCTATTGAATTCATCTGTTTTAAAGTGTGCCTAATTTAAAAATACTAAGTATCTGGGACAGCCAGGGCTATATAGAGAGACACTGTCCAAAAAAAAAAAAAAAAGTGAAACATAAAAATGAAGATTTCCCTTACCAACATTTACTTTTCCATGACTTTTCACAAGTCATGCAATCTTCTGGGGCCTTTGTTAGCAAAGTTCTCAAATGGAAAGACTGTTTCAATTTCTCAAGAACTCAGGAAAATCAAAATTAAAGATATGGGACTATTTCTCACACAGGAGATGGGCAAAGTTTTGAAACTGCTGGGTTTTGGCACAATGAGAGTACAGGGAACATTTACACATATTGTAGAGGGTGAGTACTTTTCAAACTGTAAGCTGACAGTGTCTAAAAAAAATCACAAATTCAGGGCTGGGGAGATGGTTCAATGGTTAAGTTAAGAGCACTGACTGCTCTTCCAGAGGACCCCGACTCAATTCCCAGCACCCACATGGCAGCTCACTACTGTCTATAACTCCAGTTCCAGGGGACCAGATACCCTCACACAGACATACATACAGACAAAACACCAATGCACATAAAATAAAAATTAAAAAAAAAAATCACAAGTTCCCATACTCCTTAGCCCAGGGAGCCAACTCTGAAGAGAAGGTGTGAAAACAAGGGCAACAACAAGCAAGGATGTTTATTATCAGGTGGATTATAACGACAAAGAACGGACCAGAACCTGCTGGAGCCTCATCAGTTCAGGAAATGACTGTATCACAAAATACCCACACAAGGGACACCTATCATGAATTGGAGCCACTGCATTAACATTAACTTGGAAAGACAGCCATGCTATGGTGGTAGGTAAGCAACTTTGTGACAAGCATATTCAAATTCTTTTTTATTTGTTTTTAATTTTATTTTATGTGTGTTGAGTACTTTCCCTACATGTATGTGTGTGCACAATGTTCGTGCTTGGTGGCCACAGAGGTCAGAAGAGGGCGTTGGATCCAGTAGGACTAGAGTTACAGAAGTTTGTGAGCTACCATGTGGGTGCTGGGAATCAAACCTAGATCCTCTGCAAGAGCAACAAGTGCTTTCTTACCTGCTAAGTCATCTCTCCAGCCCCCCCCCTTAAAAATTATTTGTTAAAGGGAAAAAAAGCAATTTATGTATTATAAGCATCTATGTTTCTCAGTATAGTAAGAGGAAAGCCCACTAACCCACCATACTCCAGGAGAGATAAGAGGAGCCCACTAACCCACCATACTCCAGGAGAGATAAGAGGAGCCCACTAACCCACCATACTCCAGGAGAGGCAGGAGGAGCCCAGCACATTCCTCTATATAATCTGCCATTGCATCTATTTTCTGTTTTTTAGAAATGTCCAAAGATGACAAGGATATCTCTAATTCTAATTTAAGTCCCAAACCACTACAATTCTATTGCAAGGTTCACACAAAGGCCACTGACCATCAATGAACAATGTCTAAATTATGGTCTGTGTACCACAGGAGTGTGTAGCATGGCTTGGTAAAGTGTAAAATAAAAATACTGAACTCTATTTTAACGTTTTGACACAAAAGAGTAAGGATGCAAAAAAAAAAAAAAAAAAAATTAACATATCAAACACCTCAGCCTCAAGCCCCAGTTCCGGATAAATGAAACATGATTTCTATTATCCAGGTCACTGAGCTGTGCAGACAGCCCAGCAGGAGGGCGTGGGAAGGCACCCTGACCCTCCACTCACAGGCTCCTGGACTCATTCTGCTGAGATACAGCAAGGGCCAGGAAAAGGATTTCCACACAATGAGCACTCAGAGAATGTGGAGTTTATTGGTCTCAACTTCCGGCCACAAGAAAACAGGAAAGAGTGTTTCAGAGCATTCCAGCTACACTTGTAAGGAAAATACTCTGATTTGTTTAATAATAATAATTAAAAAAACCAGATATTTTTCAAAATACAAACCTCAGCATTTTAACCAATGTGTACTGCATTTCTTAAACATGGTGTTTATAGACTATAACTATTTATCCAGACTTTAATAGGACTCACTATCAATGCTCCTTGAGGGAGTGAGGGTGAAGGGACACACGGGGACAAGAATGTCAACATTCGTGCCCACATGCTCACCTGGTATATGCCTGTCAAGCTGGAAAGACATCAACCCAATCTGTCACTAGGCACCACAGTAAGACAGGATTTTTAACATTATAATTGCTTTTGAAATTGGCAAATGAAAATTAAAAAAAAAAAAATTCAAACCTTAAACTTCAATTAAATAACTTTTAAAATCTTCAAATCAGAAAAGGGTCCCATCTTTTAAACATACCATGCCTACAATCTTCATCAGCTTGCCCGTAGTTTTTCTACAAAAAGAAAAGACAAGACACAAGGTAAAAAGACATACTTCCAAGGCAAGCGGTTAACACAGAGGAGCTCAGCTGTCTCTGAGGAGAACCATGACTGCTGTCAGGCTCCCTTTCAGGGAGAGCCCACTCCCATGATCTCTGAGGTACCGTTACCTCTTCCACACCAGAACCAAGCACCCCAGTGCACTTCCCTCCACCCCTCTCACAGCGCTCTCACTCCTCCACCTTAACTAGCCACACTCTCCTCCTGCACCACCTTGGCCAAGGGCTTGACTGAAGAGCTCCTTCCCACTGTCACAGCTGTGTCTAGCTCCTTCCCAGCACCCTCTCTCTCCTCACACCTGTTCCCAGAGACACCATCTGTCTCCTTGAGGACACCACCCACCACACTTCTACTCTCCCACACCTTTCCACTGATTCTTTCCTAAACAAACATGTTGGTATTTTTCCCAACTTAAAAACACTCTGACTGAGCCAGGCATGGTGGCGCACACCTTTAGTCCCAGGACTCACAAGGCAGAGGCAGGCGGATCTCTGAGAGTTTGAGGCCAGCCTGGTCTACCGAGCGAGTCCCAAGACTGCATGTGCAGGGCTACATAGAGAAACCCTGTCTTGGGAGGGGAGGGTGACTTCAATTTTTCCACTGACTCCTTTTTCTTTCTCCTTGTGGCAGAACTTCTCACAGAGCTGGCTCTGCACACTTGTAAACCCTCATCCAAGAGTCAGAGGGAGGAGGATCACAAGTTGGAGGCCAGCCTGCTCCACATAGGGAAGCTCAGGCCAGCCCAGGCTACACAGTGGGACTGTCTGAAGGAAGAAAAAATTAGGAGTTCCTCCCCTGATTCTCTGAGGTTCTCTTTAAGTCAGACAGCCACCCACTGATCTAAAGAAGCTATTCTCATGATGGCCACCAGTGACCTCCACTGCATCCAGTATGAGTCACAGTTCACTGACCTGTACCATTTATCACACACACTGTCACATCTCTAGAGGCAGCCACTGACACAATGAATAAAATCTCATTTTCTCCCCCTAGCTGGGTGGACTATGGCTCTCTCACTTTCTACTCCCAGCTATTTCTCAGATGCTCTGTGTGTTCCTTCTCCCCAACCTCTCGACACCATCATCCCAGGTCCTCAGCCCTCTCCCTGGAGACCTGACTAACATCTTACCCCATAATCTCTTACTCCCTCTCCCACATTCCACACTTGCACTCACTCTTCATCTCCAGCCAGATGCCTCAATGACACCTCAAATTTGGAAGGTCCAAAACTAAGCTCACAAACCTGCCCCCTACATACGACCTTCTCACCCCAGCTAAAGGAAACCTCATTTTTCTAAGGGCTCAGTCAAAAAAAGGTCAGGGTAAGTGACTGCACATGACAGAGCTTCCCCATTCCCTGCATTCAGAGTGCCAGGAAATCTACTCCTGCCTTGGACTTCTACACAGAACAGGCTGCATTTCTGTTTATAAACTAACACTGAGCCTCTGTCATCTCAGCCCTTTATCACTCCAACATCCCCAGCAGTCCCCAACATCCCCAGCAGTCCCCAACATCCCCAACATCCCCAACAGTCCCCTTGCAGACACTCTTATTCCTCTGCAGTCTATTTTCTTTTCTTTTTTGAGACAGGGTCTATCTACAGAGCCTGGCTGTCCTGGAACTCTCTCTCTCTATAGACCAGGCTGGCCTCAAACTCATGGCGATCCTCCTGTCCCTGCCTCCCAAGTGCTGAGGTTGAAGGCATGTACCACCACATCTATCACTTTTTTTGATAGTCTATTTTGAGCACCAGTCTAATTCCTGTTGAATCAAATCCCACCACTGCCCTGCTCCAATTGCTGCAGCAGCTCCCCACCTCACTCAGAATTGGAGCCTCCTTTGAATGGCTCAGAAGGCCCCACAAGACCCCACTGGCCCTAACCTTTTCCCTCTCCCCCTCACACACCCTACCCTACTCACACTGGCCAGCTAGTACTCAAATTCAGCCGGGATGCCTCTACCTCAAGGTCCCTTTCCTCCAGATTTCCACATGGCTCACCCCCTTTTCTCCTTCCTATCACCTTCTTCTCAGGAGGCTGACCTCGACCAGCCTGGGTAAAACACCCTCACCTCCAGCACTGCTGTTCCCTGGGTCCTAAGCACTTCTCCTTAGCATGCTGTCCCTATATGGAATTATCTACAATGCCCACCGTTTCTATCTATTCCTCTACTAGACACTAACAGGAAGAAGGGATCTCTCTGTCTATCAGATAGCATGTATTCAAATATGTATTAAATGAGTATACCATAATACAATTTCAAAGTTTAAAAACAGCTGTTTGCCATTTGAGAATGTTCAGCAATCACCAGGTACTCTTTTATAAACTGTTCAGGCCCAAATTAGCTGATTTGTACAGGAAGTGATCAGCATGTGATTCTACACTGGTACATAACAGCTTTCTCCACTGGTGTACCAACAGCATTCACTCACCAGTTGCAAGAATGAGGCAATTCTGTAAAGAAGACTCTCGATTTTGATACGCTCTATATCCAGTGGACATGGCCCTGCGAAGTCTGCCATGGAGTACTGGCCAAGGGAGAGCAGGGCCTCTGTGCAGTGCTGGAGGGCCATGTCATAGTCCTGCCTCTTCAGTGACTCACATGCCTGTTCACATGACTTTTCAGCTCTTCTGTCTTCCATGACTCAGGGACAAAAATCCTAAACATGAGAAAAGAATGGGTGTGATTTAAAAACTTAGAAAAGAGCTGGCTCAGCATTCAAGAGCACTCGCTGCTCTTGCAGAGGACCCAAATTCAAGACCTAGGTTCAGCTCCTGAGCAACTCACAACTATCTATCATACCAGTTCCAGACGATCTGATGGCTCCTTTGGGTACCTGCATATATTTAGAGAACACACACACAGGTGTACACATGTCAAAAAGGGGGGGGGGGAATAATAAAAGATCATAAAAGCATTTGTTTAAAAAAGGAATGAAACAAAGACTTAGTACTTATAAATTCTAGCCCCATTCCCATTCCCACAGCTGATTGGCCAGCACAGCACCTCCTTCAGCAAGCCTCCGGTCACGGCAGCTGAGCAGCAACCGTGGATAGTGTAAAACCTAACACGTGTATTTTATGATGTTTTTACTAAGCTCTAGGCTGAAATACCCACCATAAGCAACCAGGATCAAATTCTTTATAAGCAAAACAAATAAATGCCAAAGTACAAATAAAAAGAAGATTCCACTTTTGTGACCAAGGGAGCAGAAATGTTTCCTATCTAAACCTACAAGTGCCAGCCTCTCTTGAGTCTTACACTTCTGCAGTTGCAGAAAATCTAAATCCATATAATATAGGATCTTTTCACATCCTTAAAAAAAAACTAGCCAAAGTTCAAGCTGGGCATGACTTCAACTCAGCCCACATATTCAGAGGGCCAGGCTCTAGGCTAACAGCCTCAAACACAGAGATGGAGCATGAGGTCACCACTTTCCAGGATCTCAGTTAGCAGAGGAGCCAAAGCCCAAGTTAACAAAGATCAGACAGACTCATTCCATCTGAGGCCTGAGCTGGCTCGAGAGGTAAATGAGTTCACTCTACACGTGACAGCAGGAGCAAACTCCAGCTTTGCAGAGAAAAGAGTTCAGCTGAACTGTAGGGCTCAGTGGGTAAGGCACTTTCCACCCAACCTGGTGACCTGGCAACCCCCACAAGTTTTCCTCTGCCCTTCACATAAGCAACACACACACACACACACACACACACACACACATGCACCCACAAAAACAAATAGATGTAATTTTTAAAAATTTAAAAAGGAAGCGTTCAACTGAACTCAGAGAGAGGATCATCCACACATTAAACTCAAAATGCCAAGAAGGGGTGTGAGGACCTATGGCTGAAATACCATGAGAAATGAGGGTTATACCCACCAGTGACAGCATTGGAAAGACGGGTTGTAAACAAAGTTAGAACCTATCAAAGGTTCAATGGTAGAGCACCTGGCTAGCATGTACAGGGTGGTTCTGAATCTGATTCCCAGGACTATGAAAAAGGAAAGGAGAAAAGAAGTAATCGATCAAGTATCAATCCTATGAGGAACTGGTTAGCAGGAGAAAGAGGGCAAGCACTGACCACTCAGAGTGCACAGAAGCCTAGAGCCAGCGATGGCTCCGTGGAGAATCCTGACGATTGGAGCTGGATCTCAGGGAGCCACATAGCAGGGGAGAACCAACTCCCAGGGGCCTCACACGTGCTCTGTGGCAGCTGTGCACACGTCCATACACACAAGAATAAAGTCTTTTTAAAATAGGTTTTTGAAATTAACTAAAACCCAAGCAGCTAGGCACACCTGTGAGGGATTTTTCTTGGCTGTACTATTTGAAGTGGGAGACAAACCCTAAATCTGGATCACCTGAGGTCAGACAACGCATCCTCACCCTAGGCCATCCCTTCTGGTGACAGCCTACATAAAAGGACACGGAAGAAGAAAGCTTTGCCTTCTGCACACTTGTCTTCACTCTCACGGGCAAGTTCGTCCCTCCTGCTGCTGGGGTAATCCTTGGCTGGTGTTAGAACCTACTTCTTGAGGGTCCCAACTGAAGACTGGCAGCTCTCCAGGACTTTCCTGGACTCCAGCACCAGACTGGGACTGCTGAGACAGCTAGTCTCATGGACTGAACAAATAAATGACTGGACCCTTGACCTTTCTGTGGGAGACAGCATGGCTGGGCTATTTGGACAACATCCTGTAAGCCACTCTAAGTCCATATGTATTTGTTCATTCTATCAGTTCTGCTCCTTCAGAGAACCCTGACTAATACACAAGTTATTTAAAAGACTGGGGAAAGAGAGAGAAACTGCTCAAACAGCTCAAGAAAGAGACAGTAAGAGGACCAACAGATTGGCTCAGCCAGGAAAGGTGCTGGCTGGGGAAGCCCAACATTTTGTCTGACCCATGCATCCCACACTGGAAGGACAGAAACAATTCGAAAAGCTGTATCTGACTGTGCACCATGGCATGTGCTCACACTAATATACACAGATGATATATACATGTAATAATTGTAAGTAAAATACACAACAGCATTCAAACATGCTTTTCCCAATTCCATCACTCAGTCAACAGAAACCTGACAGATGACCTAACTGTAAGAAGTGACAGCCATGGGGCCGGAGAGATGGCTCAGCAATTAAGAGCACTGGCTGTTATTCCAGAGGACCTGGGTTCAATTCCCAGCACTCACATGGCAGCTCACAACTGTCTATAGCTCCAGTTCCATGGCATCTGGCATCACACAGACGTACACGCAGGCAAAAACACCAATGCGCATAAAATAGAAACAAATTATTTATAAAAAAAAAGTGACAATACTGTGTAGCATGAGTCTTAAAAGTTCTTAATAAAATCAAACCTGAGGCCAGTTATTGAGGTGAACACTGGAAGGTCAGAGAGACAGAACCAGCCACAGCTATCTCACCTCACCGGATCCTCAGCTGGTCTTGTTTCCTCAGACTGGAGGCCTCTGTGTCCTCATATCCGAATGGGCCTCAGCTGAACTGCTGCTCCTTGAAAGCCTAAATGCTTAACCAGGCCAAATGTTTCTCCAGGCCAAATGCTTCTCCTGGCCAAATGCTGCTAGTTTCTGGTCCTCACGCTTTATATACCTTTCTGCTTTCTACCACCACTCCCTGGGATTAAAGGTGTGGCTTTCTGGGATTAAAGGTATGTAGCACCGTGCCTGGCCGTTTCCAATGTGGCCTTGAACTCACAGAGATCCAGAGGGATTTCTGTCTCTGGAATGCTAGGATTAAAGGCGTATGCTACCACTGCCTAACCTCTATATTTAATATTGTGGCTGTCCTGTTCTCTGACCCCAGATAAGTTTATTAGCATACACAATATTTTGGGGAACACAAAACCACCACAATACTGCTTCAATGTCAGCTCTTGCCAACCTCACTTATTCAATTCTCTTAGCCTTGCTTCTGCTCTGTAAACCTTCCACACTCCCTGTTGGCCTTATGGAGTTTATCTGTCCTCCTACCTCCTCAGCCTACAGAAATGCTCTTGGCTGGTATCCGCAGCTCCAGTCTTGACAACCTGCCCTCAATAAGCTGTGCAGGGTGTGTTCTCAATAAGCAGTGCAGGATGAGAGGCATCAGAAGTAGGTACAGCCCTTCAACTTACAAACTGTCAGCACTATAGAAGACACAGCTCTGAAGAAACAGGGTAAGAAGAATCACAGAGACAGTATCAGTATTTGTCAGCATCTATCAAATACAAGTAGTACGTGAGGTGTAATATCACATCTAATTTCTTCAATTTGGAATTTGCATGAGAGTGAGTGTTTGTGTGTGTGTGTGTGTGTGTGTGTGTGTGTGTGTGTGTGTGTGTGT
>CABHPH010094387.1:15516-40324 GCA_902168325.1 Peromyscus nudipes
TGTGTGTGTGTGTGTGTGTGTGTGTGTGTGTGTGTGTGTGTGTGTGTAAATGCTATGAAGGCTAGAGATCAATGTCAGCTGTCTTCCTCACCTCTCAAACTTTTTTTGAGACAGGGTCTCACTATGTAGCCCTAATGGACCATAAATTCACTCTGTAGACCAGGTTGGCCTTGAACTCACAGAAATTCATCTGCCTTTGCCATCATCATCATCATCATCATCATCATCATCATCATCATCATTTGCTTATGGGAATTTCTCCTGGTACCCCTGGAGGTCAAAAGAGGGTATATGATCACCTAGAACTAGTTACAGACAATTTTGAGCCACTGTGGGGGTGCTTGGGATCAAACCAGGATCCTATGGGAGAGCAGCTAGTACCCCTAACCGCTAAACCCTCACTCCAGCCCCTGCCTCTATCTCTTGAGTAGTGGAACTAAAAGCATGCACCCCAGCCAGCCTGGTGCCACACGCCTTTAATCCCAGCACTTGGGAGGCAAGGCAGGCAGATCTCTGTGAGTTTGAGGCCAGCCTGGTCTACAGAGCAAGTGCCAGGACAGGCTCCAAAGCTACACAGAGAAACCCTGTCTTAAGGGGGGGGGGGGGAACCTATCTCAAAATAAAGTAACTAAAAGGGGCCATCAAGACAGCTAAAATGTAAAGGTGCTTGAGGCCAAGACTAACTTTGATCCTTGGGACCCACATGCTGGAAGGAGTCCCTGAAAAGTTCTCTTCTAACCTAAATAAATGCAATTTTTACACATAGCTGCACAGAGAAACCCTGTCTAGAAAAAAAGTATTTTTACATTTTACTTTTAACTATGTGCATGAGGGTCTTGTGCACACATGAATGCAGGTACCCTCAGAGGCTAGAGGGGTTGGACCCCAGAGACTGGAGTTATAGGAGGTAGTAAGATGCCCAATGTGGGTTCTGGATATTGCACCCTAGTCAATTCTCTGGAAGAGCAGAAGAAAAATGTTCTTAACCACCTAACCATTTCTCAGCCCAGTTTTTCGGTTTCTGACACAGATTCTGACTTATAACTCAAGAGCCATCTCTCCAGACTTTATTTTTTTTTAAGATTTATGAGCCATTCTATTGGGCATGATAAATTTAATTCAGTAGTTATATACATCTCGATTGGCTTTGAAAATTATAAATTTATAAACTCAAGTTCCAGTTGCTTTTGGGATACTATCTTACAAGGACACCAACGTACAGTATGGCTCGTTAAGGAAGGAAATGGCTCAGTTGCCTTTAGCCTACTGGCTATGGGTGAGATAGGACCTCTGTTGGTCTTTTCTGTATCGAACACACAGATTGCAAGCCCAGTGCCACTTTGAGATCTTTGGTAGCAGTTAACTCTGCAGCTCACACACGATTGAGCCTGTATGATAATGAGTATTCAGAGACGGGTAATGCCTGGGGGGCACTCACCAACCTAAGACAGAGCACCTGTGTGGCCTGGGCAGGCATCTCCATGACGGGTAAGGTGACCTGCTGACGTCCCACACAACCCAAGTCAGAAGCTCATTTTTTAATAAAAGGGGGACCTGTAGGGCCCTGGCCCCCGTTTTGGGTAACTGTTGCCTTGCTTGCGGATCTTGACTTTGATATTCTCCCTATGCTAATTCCCTGCCAGGTTCCACCCTCCTGAATGCTTAAGGGAAGTTCCTTGTCTGGTATCCTGAACAATGGGCGTTAATAGATTAGAAGCAAGATTGTAAAACATCAGTAGCAAACTTCTGCCCTCCGGGGTCCTCCCATTGTGCTGTAAGCCTGTATTTAAGACCTCCTCCCGCTTCAATAAATGACATTTGGCATTTAAAATTAAAAATATATATTATATATATATAATTGAATGAATACTGCGAATGTAATCTATGAATACCACAAATATGATTAATATGAGTGTAATTAATGAATATCATGAGTGTAATTTAAAAAATAAAGTCAAAAAAAAAGGAAAAAAAAAGATTTATGAGCCATATAGACCTAAGAAAGTTTAAAGATTCTGAATGCACAGAAACGGAGCCACACTGGGCTTCCTAGTCTCACAGTCTCATGCCTGACTGCTGCCTGTGAGATGGAGCTAGCCGCCAGCCGCCATGAGCTAAGCAGCACGGCTGCGTATTCCCACCGTAGTACACAGAAGCATCTCCAAGCCGCACAGTGTGCTGAGTGGTAGATTTAGCCTTTGCTAGTACATATCCAAAAAAAAAAAAGTGGGGGAGAAAAGGTTTTGGGGCTACACGCTGCTGGATGGAAGCATAGACCCATTGCTTCACAGAGTCAGCGATGAGCATGGTTCCCCCAGAGCTGGCGGTAAACGTAGTTCTGCCATGTTGGAAAGCTGAGGTGGGCAGAGCCAGCAGCCAAAGCTGCCATTTCAATCCTAGTAATACTGCAGTTTAAAGCAATAGATTTACAATAAAACAGATTCAGATACAATAAACCTCTAAACGGTTTACAATATGTATAAAAATATACGTAGGTTTGGAAGAGAAAGGAAAAGGAATATAGACAGTTATATAAAGAAATAGAAAGTTTTAAAAAATAAAGTCTTTAAAGAGAAAGTAAAAGTAATATAAAAAATAAGCCATGTAAAGATGGAAATCACACAGAGTGTGGATTAAATTGTCTTTGGGATTTTTAACTACAGAGAGACATTTGATTGTAAAGGCTGCTAAATTAATCTAATATGTATATTTTAAAGGTATCTTGATTTCAAAATTTAGATCTAAATTTTGGAAACGAGGCTCTGCTTTTGTGTCAGGAAGCAAGAGGCTATGGATCTATGGATCAGATTTGATCAAGCCAGACCTCCTGAACCTTAACAGATGGTACCTATCAACGAAGGTTATAGCCAGTCTTCCCAGGACTTGACCATTATCTCGAATTTTCTCAGGATCCCCATAAGACTATCAGCACCACCTATCAGCAGGAAGTAACCTAGAACACTACATCCACATTCCCAAAAAATTATAGATGTTTGTCTTTGTTTCGATTGTTGGTTGCAAATTGCTATTGGTCATAGCCAATCTCTTTCTAAAGAAAAAAGGGGGATAGGATACAGATATGATCGGATGAAAGGGTAGATTACTGAATCTACTTTTAAAGGGCAACAACTTGTTTAAAGTGGATTTTAGTTTATTGATACAAATTTAAAGATAATTTTGTTATAATGTATGTATATTTCTATTCTTGTTTAAGGTATTATGTTTGTACAGCTCATTTGAAATTGTAATGGATAATTAAGAAATACAGATTAAGCCGGGCGGTGGTGGCACATGCCTTTAATCCCAGCACTCGGGAGGCAGAGGCAGGTGGATCTCTGTGAGTTCGAGGCCAGCCTGGGCTACCAAGTGAGTTCCAGGAAAGGTGCAAAGCTACACAGAGAAACCCTGTCTCGAAAACAAAAACAAAAACAAAAAAAAAAAAGAAATACAGATTAATAATTAGTCTTCTATGATAGTCAAACTTATAGTCATGTTAAGTTTTCTAGGTATACATAGATATAATTCAATTAGGTAGGTAATCTTCAAATACTTCAAAGACCTACAAAATATGGCATTTAAAATGTTTTAAAAACCTAGACTTTTCTAGACAATGAGACACATCTGCTCCTGGCAACACAAATTACTTCAAGGAAGATGATGGGCTCCGAAGACACTCCATATGGAGTTTATCTTCTTCATGGCAAAAGTTAACCATTTGGGCAAGAAACTGTTCTTGCCTGGACTGCTTGACAAAATGTTGTATCAAGTGGACATGGTGACCATTGAACTTTGCAAGGCAAGATGGTCCTTTAGGTTCCTGCTTCACAGAGGAAACTACTATATATTCTACAGAACACAGGAAGAAGCGACTAAAAGATACTAGGCCTATAGGCTAAAGAATGGATACCCCAACATTGTAGAAGAACTGACCAGGTAGCCAGATGTCTCTGTCATTTCCAGAATTTTTGGAAGTTGCTTACAATGCACTTCCTGTTTACTTAGGTGATAGTATATCCTTCTGGGGTCTTTGATATAGTTGAAGACTAGATAGTTATAATTTTCCTTGGTTATGATAAAAGATAAATTAGATATGAAACTTTAGACTCACAAATATATTAGATAGAATATTATAATTTTGTCAAATACAAACAGACTAGATATTATAACTGTAATTCTTGCTTGATAACTGTTTTGTTATCTGTAATTTTGTTATGTTAAAGATAAAACTTTCCTTTTTGATTAGACAGAAACAGGGAAATGATGGGTGATGTTGCTCTGGATACTGTGAATGTGTTGCTCTGATTGGCTGATAAATAAAATGCTGATTGGCCAGTAGCCAGGCAGGAAGTATAGGCAGAATAAGCAGACAAGGAGAATTGTGGGAAGAGGAAGGCTGAGTCAGGAGTCGCCAGTCAGACACAGAGGAAGCAAGATGTGAAGGCAGAACTGAGAAAAGGTACCAAGCCACGTGGCTAAACGTAAATAAGAATTATAGGTTAATTTAAGTGTAAGAGCTAGTCAGTAATAAGCTTGAGCTAATGGCCATACAGTTTGTAAATAATATAAGCCTCTGTGTGTTTACTTGGGTCCGAGTGGCTGCGGGACTGGTGGGTGAGAGAGATTTTTCCTGACTGAGGGCCAGGTGGGACACAGGAAAACTTGAACTACGGATATTTTAATTTTTGTGTCTGTGCATGAATTTTAAAAAAAGTTTTAATTAACAAGAGGTCTGGGCAGTTATCTGCCATATCATTAATAAAGTCCTAAAATAAAGCCCCAGAACCACAGGAAAGAAAATAGACAAATTAGATACCAATTAGTAAATCATCCCCCAAAGCCCACAGCCCATACCTAGACAAATACTATAAAAAGAAGTAGCAATAAAGGCAAAACTAATATTGTTCAAGCTAAAGTCTGTCCTCAGGAAAGAACACAACTCGGTGATACAGAACACAGACTGAGTCAGAGGCCCCACATTAAAAGCCCACCACCCTGCCGCAACTCACTAGTCCTGTGGCCTGGAGCAAATGACTTAACCTGAGTCCCTCAATTTATCACCTAGAAATGGATAATAAAACCACTAATACCTCCCTTCCTAGGGTTTATCTGTAAAGAGCTTAAAATGATACCTGGCAGTGTCAATTTCCCTAAACTTTAGAAATTTCTGCTTATGTAAAATAAAATGTAAACTAAGTATTGTCCAGCTGGAGAGATGTTTCAGAAGTTAAGAGCATCCAGGTTCAGTTCCCAGCACCCACATGGCAGTTTATAACCATCCATAACTCTACTTCCAATTACATACATGCAGGCAAAACACTCATTGTGGTAGTTTCAATGAAACTGGCCCCCAAATCTCACAGGCATGGCACTATTAGGAGGTGTGACTTTGTTGGGAGTAGGTAAGGCCTTGGAGGAAGTGTGTCACTGTGTGGGCAGGATTTGAGGTTTCCTATGCTCAAGATACCACCCAGTGCCTGAGTCTACTTCCTGTTACTTTCTGATCAAGATGTAGCCAGCACCATGTCTGCCTGCATGCTGCCATGCTCTCTATTACAATAATGAACTAAACCTCTGAAACTATAAGCCACCACCTCAATTAAACCTTTTCTGTGGTGATATATTGTTTTTAATCTAAGAAATAAAGCTTTCCTGAAGATCAGAGGACAGAGCCAGCCACAGAGTTAGCCAGAGATGTCACATAGTGGTGACACACACCTTTAATCCTAGGAAGGCAGAGGCAGAGATCCATCTGAATTTCTGTGAGTTCAAGGCCACACTGGGCTACATGAGATTAATCCAGTCTAAAGGAGAAACAGAGCCAGGCAGTGGTGGCACACACCTTTAATTCCAGCACTTGGGATCACACACCTTTAATCACAGCACTAGGAAGGTTGAGACAGGAAGTGATATGGCTGGGCAGAGAAAGGAATATAAGGCAAGGAGACAGGAACTCAGACCCCCTTTTGGCTGAGGATTCAGAGGCATTCAGTCTGAGGTTTCATGTAGACAAGATCAGCTCTTTCAGGCTGAGGAGTTGGTGAGGTAAGAGGTGGTGGCTGTGGCTTGCTCTGCTTCTCCAATCTTTCAACTTTCATCCTGATATCTGGCTCCAGGTTTTTATTCTAAGATCATTTAGGATTCGTGTAACAGTTTCCCTTTATAAGAGTTGTCATGGTCATGGCATCTCTTCACAACAATAGAAACCATAACTAAGACATTCATACAGTAAAATAAATAAATTTTCAAAAAGAAATGTAGAGAGGTTGGGGATTTAGCTCAGTGGTAGAGCACTTACTAGGATTAGATTATCAAACACACTAGGATTAGATTATCAAACACACTTACTAGGATTAGATTATCAAACACACTTACTAGGATAGTTTAAGGTTGAGAGGGAGCCGCAGAGACAACTCAGCAACTAAGAGCACTTGCAGCTCTTCCAGAGGACCCAAGTTTGCTTCCTAGTGTACATATCAACCCTGGTGTCTGGAGCATGCCTATAACCTCGGTTCCACACAAAGCTAAGACAAGAAGGGTTCTGGAGCTTGCAGCTGCCAGCCTAGCCAGGAAAACACAAGCCCCAGGTTCAGGACAGATTTTGCCTCTAAAGGACAGAGAGGGACAGCACCTGTCATCTTCTTCTGGCCTCCACACGTGTGCACAGGCATACACATGCACATACACACTGACATACATGTCTCAACAACACCCTTGTTCTATCCAGATACCCAAAGATAAACAGAACCATATTTACACAAAAACCTATATAAAAACTATTTACAGGGCTGGAGAGATGGCTCAGAGGTTAAGAGCACCGACTGCTCTTCCAGAGGTCCTGAGTTCAATTCCCAGCACCCACATGGTGGCTCACAACCATCTGTAATGAGATCTGGTGCCCTCTTCTGTGTACATAATAAATAAATAAATCTTAAAAAAAAAAAAAAAAAAAACTATTTACAGACACTCTATTCAGATTTGCTAATAATGAAATGCAAACGTCTTTCAGCAGTGAAGCAGTGAATAAAATGTACCATTCCCACAGTGGAAAACTACTTAGCAGTGACAAAGAACAGCCTACAACAACTTGGGTGAAATCAATGGCTCAGTGAGTAAAGGTACTTGCCATCAAACCTGAAGACCTCAATTAAATCCCTAGAGTCCACATGATGAAAGGGAAGAACTGATACCCAAAAGTTATACTCTAACCTCCAAATCAGACAAGCACATGCACACACGCACACAAGAGCATACAAATACACACAAACACAAACACACACAATAAACAAACAAACAAACAAATAACTAAACAAATGTATTAATAATAAAAAGCAGAAAGCAGTCATAAAGTTTGCATACTGTATGGTCACACTGACAAGCTAGGGAAAACACAACAATAAAAGGACAGCATAAATGAGCCTGGAGGATGGTACTGTTATTATATATGTGATATAATATAAATAACATAAACCATATATATATATGTATGTATATAAAGGGTTTTTTGTTTTTTAGTGTGTTTGAATGAGCATGTGAATACAGGCGCCCAGGAAGTCAGAGGTATCAGATCTTGTGGGAGCTGGAGCTATAGATGGTTGTGAGATGCCTGATGTGAGTTCTGGGAATTGAACCTATGTTCACTGAGTTGATCCACTGAGCCATCTCTCCAGCCCCTGGGAAATTTTAATTTTTTATTAATTTTTTATTAAAAGTTCCAGGACAGCCAGGGCTACAAAGAGAAAACCTGTCTGGGGGGCGTGGAAAAGAGTCAATTTTACTGCATTAATTTAAAACAATTTTTTTAAAATTAAGGGTTAGGCATGGTGGCTTATGTCTTTAATCCCAGCACTTGAGAGGCAGAGACAGGAGGACTGTTTGAGTTCAAGGTCAGCCTGGTCTACAGAGGGAGTGTTCCAGGACAGTCAGGGCTACACAGAGAACCTCTGTCTTAGAAGACAAAATAAAAAATTAAATATAGCCGGGTGGTGGTGGCGCACGCCTTTAATCCCAGCACTCGGGAGGCAGAGCCAGGCGGATCTCTGTGAGTTCAAGGCCAGCCTGGGCTACAGAGTGAGTTCCTGGACAGGCTCCAAAGCTACACAGAGAAACCCTGTCTCGGAAAATCAAAAAAGATAAAATAAAGTAAAATAAAATAAAATAAAAATAAATAAATATAAACAGTATTAATAATACTTACAAATATAATAAGGATAAATTTTAGTGTCATGATTGACATGCTTTTAGAAAATGGGAAAAAATAGATAAAAAAATAAGTGGGTTATTAATAAATTGAAAATGCACGCATTTCCCTTTCTCTTCCATGGGTTGAAAAGCAAGGATGCAGCCTCAGAAGGAGCATTTCCAAATAACCAACCGTTGGAGGTCATCGGGCACAAAACACAGGATGCTTTTGAAGAACACCATCTTAGCTAGATGGCTGGTCTCGGTCCAAAGTAAAAAAACAAAAAATGAAATCAATGGAGTACCACAGTGTGGCAAAGCATTGCCAGTACCAGACAACAGGAAGGCAAGGTTCTCCTACATGCACCTGTCTGGGACAGTAACAAATCAACAATCCACCTTAAAATCAAGTCATGAAATCTACTGATTGTTTCTGAAACCCTGAAACTCATTGCTAATGTAGACCAGGCTGGTCTCCAACTCACAGACACCTGACCAGCAGGATTAAAGCCATGAGCCACCATGCCCACCATATTTCTACTTAAAAAACATCACTAGGTGTGGTGGCCTAAATTTGTAATCCCAGCACTCAGGAGCTGGAGGCAGGAGGATGAGAAGTTCAAAGACATTATCAGGTACAGAGCAGAATTTAAGGCCAGCCTGGGTTACACGAAATCCTGTCTCAAACAGGGCTGACAAGGTAGCTCAACAGGTAAAGGCACTTGCTGCCAAACTTGAGGACCTGAGTTCAAGCTCTAGAACCCACATGGTGGAAGGAGAGAACTAACTCCTGCCAAGTTGTCCTCTGGTCTGTGACATGCACTTGCCCACATGTATGTACACATGCATGTACACTCGCACATATATACATACACACACAAACAATAAATGTAAAAAACTATTAACAACTGGACTCTAGGCATATTAAACAAAAAACTTAATTAATAGATTTGGTCATATTGAATATTTTTAAGTTTCTTTACAAAATAATATAGACATTCTAAATAGAACTACCAGAAAAATATTGAAATCCACATTTTTTAAGCTAGCAATGTGCCTATAATTTGCCTGATGAATTATTTTGTCTGTGAGATTTCCACTGTTGTCCTAAAATAAGACAATACTACAAAGTAAATGTGCTATGACCACAGAAAGAAATTCGGACTGACCCACACGCCCTCCTGAGCGGCAGGACATGGAAGACACAGCAGAAAGCATGAGGTCTGCCAAAGACACAACTGGATCAGGGCTAGCCTGGCCTAGAATTCACTACATGGTACAACTGTCATGCTTCCTCTGGGGAAAAAAAGTTAAGAGTCATTACCCCCAGAAGGCACATGATTCCAAGATGCTCACCTAATACTGCCCAAGCGCACGCGCTCGCTCGCTCACTCTCGCTCTCTCTCTCTCTCTCTCTCTCTCTCTCACACACACACACACACACACACACACACACACACACACAAAAGGAAGGAAGGAAGGAAGGAAGGGAGGGAGGGAGGGAGGGAGGGAGGGAGGGAGGAAAGAAAATCTGCTGAAACCTAGACAGTTAATAGTAACCTACCAATGGTGTTCCTTAGGTTTGACAAAGGTGCTGTGGAAATTCAAAACACTGACAATGGAGGGAGGTGGATGATGGTTTCATGAGAACGGTGGTCTACAAATGCACCTCCTCTCTAAGTCTGAACTTACTCCAAATGAAATATTTATTAAAAGTAAAAATGGGAAGCTCTGGGTGGTACAGTTGTAGTTGGTCTCAACTAATCTGCACTTACAATTTTCAACTAGGAGCAAGTTTTATTGTGGTAAAAATAAAAGGGCTTAGAAGTCTCAGGACACAGAGCTGAGGCTGTGGACCAGGAATTCTGCAGCTGCTCCCCTTCACCTAGGGTGCTCCTCCTCCTTTGGAGCTCCTACCACTTGGGTTCTTTCTCACTTTTCTCTGAAAATTCTAAGATCAGGAGCTGGAGTGATGGCTCAGAGTATTTGCAGAGGACCTGGATTCAGTACCTAGCACTCACACAGCGGCTCACAACCATATATAACTCCAGTTACAAGGACTGATGCCCTCTTCTGGCCTCCACGGGCACCAGGCATGCCCATGTGAACAGACACATGCAGACAAAACACACATACACATAAAATAAATACATCTTTTTTAAAAAATTTTTAATCTGTGTTCATGCTACTTTAAAAAAATAGCAATCTTCTGGAAGAGCAAAAACCAAACCATGCCACTTTCCTTATGATCACAAAATCAGTGAGTGTCATGGAATCACTCTCGGCAGGTAGTTCACTGTAGGTGATGGGGAAGGAAAGAGACAAAACAACACCGGACTGGAGGAGCTGGGCAGTCATACACTCCTCTTCCCACATCCCTACATCCACAAGTTTCCATAAAAAAATGTCTAAATTAAGAACTCATCATTCTTAGCTGGGCAGTGGTGGCACACATCTTTGACCCCAGCACTCAGGAGGCAGTGGGAGGGTAGATCTCTGTGAGTTCAAGGCCAGCCTGGTCTACAAAACAAGTTCCAGGACAGCCAGGGCTGTTATATAGAGAAACCCTGTCTCAGGAAAACAAAATCAAAAACAAACAAACAAAGCATTTATCATTCTCTACACAAACTGTGTCACTACCAGATCTCCAAGCATTGACACCAGGCTGACCTTCTGCATTTCCAGGGTGAGGCAGAGAAGCAAGTGCTCCACTAGGAACTCCACAATAACCTATCTCCATGTCTACTTCTTCAGGCTCCCAACCATAACCACAACCTCCTCTGACTTAATACATGGGATCCACTGTACCTGCCGACCCTCCCCCACCTACCAGTCACCACCTCTCCTCCATCAGTCTCCAAAGTACTTCTTACATCCACTACTGCTTTCCAAAACCACCAACTTCATTCAAGCCTCATCACCCTTCATTTAACTACCATGAATCCAACTAGTCTCAGAGCCCCTCACTTCCTTCCCCAGCAATCCATCCCCTCGCACAATCCTGACCATGGGCAGCATCACCTCCACTTCATTCCATTACTATCCCAGGATCCATGTAATTAGGAGATGCACTTTCAAACAACCACCACCCCATTCCCCACTTTGTGGTGATACATTGTGTACCCTAAAAAAGCTCACATGAGGATCAGAGGACATAGCCAGCCACTAGATTAGACACAGAGGTCAAGCAGTGGTGGCACACACCTTTAATCCTAGCACTTGGGAGGCAGAGATAAGTCTGGTTCTCTGTGAGTTCAAAGTCACCCTGGACTACACGAGACTGACTCAGTCTAGGAGAGAAACAGAAGACAGTGGTGGCACACACCTTTATCCCAGCACTTGAGATCTCATGCCTTTGCTTGGGAAGCACACATGCCTTTAATCCAGGCACTAGGAAGGAAGTGATACCACTGGGCAGAGAAAGGTATTTAAGGCGTGATGAGACAGGAACTACTGCTTTTTCAGCTGAGGACTCAAGAGACACTCAGTCAGAGTATTCGTGGAGTTGGTGAGGTGAGACGTGGCAGTGACTTGTTCCTTTCTCTCTGATCTTTCAGCATTTACCCCAATATCTGGCTCCGGGTTTTAAAAGACCGTTTAGCAATTCGTGTTACACCACTCTACCCCAGGTTTCCTTGTACACCCTCTTCTTTCTACTGCTCGTCATCTTCATGTGATTTACCTGCCACCCCTTCAGGCTATAGACTGTTCCCTGATATCCCAAAGAGGGCTAGATCATTCCCTTAGCACTTCATCCAAAGACCTTATTTGTTCTTTCAGTTCTTGTTATCTGTATTTTCTTTACAAGATAGTTAGCTCCTCTCCAACAGGAACTACCTTTTCCTTTTGCTTCCATTTCTTAGAACAGAGTTTCTCAAAGAGTATGCTGAGGCACAGACAAGTCATGAATGAGTTAGGGATGTCCTACCATAGTGGTATCCTCAGCCACAATGGACATCAGAAGCCAGAAGCCCTAACTGATTGAGCCTCAAGCAGACTCCTCCTTCACCCCAGGACATGCCTTCATGATAACTGAAGTACTCAGGCGACACAACCCTGGGGTAGATACGTCCAGTGAGTACTTGCTAAGGTGAATCTTGGAATCACCGACTATTCCCCTTCAACCACAATCCCCAATATCACTGACCACTCAGACTGTATCCTCATTACAAGCTTTTTCACTACGTTCAGTCTGGCAATCTTCCTAACAATTACCCATTAGCTGGTTACACTTCCTTACCATGCAATAGAAAAAGACAAAAATGACTCAACTAGTTAAACACAGCATTAAAGGTCAGTGAGATACAAAAGCCATTTATACTACTAAATCATAAGAAAATGTTTACAGGAACTTAAAAGTGCAACAGGAAAATCTGTATTTGCTAGCAGTACAAACTGGCATGACATCCTTGGTGCCACAGTAAAACAACACACATCAAACTCCATGAAAACATGCACTAACATAAATAGCCTTGAACATAATAGCTTACTCCAAAATGTATCCTAGATATAGTCAGAAGATATATGTGTATATATATACATACACACACACACACACACACACACACACTCTCTCTCTCACACTCTTCCAGCGGTCCTGAGTTCAATTCCCAGCAACCACATGGTAGCTCACAGCGATCTATAATGGGATCCAATGCCCTCTTCAGGCATGTAGGTATACATGCAGACAGAACACTCACATACATACATACATACATACATACATACATACATACATACACACACATACACACACACACACCTTTTTTAAAAATGGCTAACTGAAAACCAGCCAACAACACAAATAACTAATGCAAAAAGACAGACCTAGACAAACTTGGCAATGCAGTTCAGTTGTTAGAGTGCTCCTCTATCATGCACAAAGCCCTGGGTTCAATTCCCACACCATATTAACTGGTGTAGCTACACCTGTAATCAGGAGAGAAATTCAAGGTCATCCGAGGCTACACAGAGGGTCTGAGGACAGTCTAAACTGGATGGGATTATTTTTGCAAGCTTTCCATGTATAAATTAAAATTGTGAAATTTCTCCCCCCATCCTTGGGTTTTGGGTTTTTTGTTTTTTTTTTCTGTCTAGCCCTGGAACTTGCTCTGTAGATAAGGCTGGACTTGAACTCAGAGATCTGTCTTCCTTTGCCCCTAAGTGCTGGGATTAAAGGCGTGTACCACCACCCACCCACTACCACCACCACCACCCAGCTTAAAATTATGAAATTCATAACATGAAATGTTCATCATCTAATACGGTTTTAAAGCATCAAATTATTACATATCATAATTTAAAGTATGAGCATTTTGAAATGGAATGCCAAAAAGAAAATCAACTGTTTTGGGGTAATAAACTCAAACACTAAATAATTTCCAAAAAAAAAGCTATTATCTGTAACCAGGCAAGGCTTCCAGTGGTGGGACTGGGACACTAACCCAGCTACAAAATCTTCGACTAACCGGTGGTGTTAGCGCACACCTTTAATCCCAGCACTCGGGAAGCAGAGCCAGGCGGATATCTGTGAGTTCGAGGCCAGCCTGGTCTACAGAGTGAGATCCAGGACAGGCACCAAAACTATACAGAGAAACCCTGCCTGGGGGGGGTGTCTTTGACTCACAACCTGTCCTGCCTGCAAGATGTGCTGGGGAAATGGTGGCTTAGAGCTTATGGGAGTAGCCAGCCAATGGCTGGTTTAACTTGAGGCCCACACCATAAAGCTGGATGGCCCAGAGACATAGGATAGAACCAAACACTACTGGCCAAAAAAATAATTAAATCAATGAAATGATTCCTAGTGATGTTCTGCTTTACTCATATATCAGTGTCTAACCTAGTCATAAAAGAGGCTTCTTCCGGCAGCTGATGGGAACAGATGCAGAGACCCACAGTCAAACATTAGGCAGAGCTTGGGGAACCCCAGGATTGTAGGAGTCAGAGGGATGTAAGACACCTGGAGAACAAGGCCCACAGCATCAACTAAGCAGGGCTCCTAGGGGATCACAGAGACTGAAGTGGCAATCACGGAGCCTGCATGGGTCTGCACTAGGTCCTCCCCATGTATGTTGTTGTTAGCTTGGGGTTTCTGTAGGACTCCTAACAGTGGGAACGGGGCTGTCTCTGACTCTTTTGCCTGCTCTTGGGACCCTTTTCCTCCTACTGAGTTGCCATGTCCGGCCTTGATATGAGGGTTTGTGCCTACTCTTATTGCATGTTGTTATGCTGTGTTCGGTTGACATCCCCGGGAGGCCTGCTCTTCTCTGAAGGGAAACACAGAGTGGATCTGGAGAAGAGGGGCATAGGAGGGAGGCTGGGAGGAGTGGAGTTGAGGGAGGTTACAGTCAGGATGTATTGTGTGAGAGAAGAATAAATAAAACAAAACAAAAGTTCCAGGGGCTGGAAAGATGGCTCATCAGTTAAGAACATGCACTGCTCTTACAAAGGACCAGAGTTCTGGTCCTAGCATCAATGTTAGCTGGCTCATAACTGCCTGTAACTCCAGCTGCAGGGGATCTGTCACTCTGGTTCTCCCTGGCCTCTGTGGGTACCCATACACACGCTCACATACACACACAAACACAAACATAATAAATAACAAGATAATATAAAAGAAAAAGAAGGCTCCAATACTCCCAGGAAGTGTCTCAGACTGGGAGCTGAGTAACCACAAGAGGAGGACCACCCATCCCTCTGCCAGGCGCTATCACAGAGCTTGTGTGCACTCCTGGCCAGGATGACCATACCATGGTTACCTCAACCTCAGTTTTCCTTTTTCTTTCTTTTCTTTTTTTTTTTGAAACAGGGTCAATCCTTCTGCCTCAGTCTTTCTAGTGTGGGGTTGGTTTATTAGATTTTTTTTAATATTTTAATAATTTATTCATTTTTATTTTGTGTGCATTGGTGTTTTGCCTGCATGTATATCTGTGTGAGGATGTCAGATGCCCTAGAACTGGAGTTACAGACAGTTGTGAGCTGCCAAGTGGGTGCTGGGGATTGCACCCAGGTCTTCCAGAAGAGCAGTCAGTGTTCTTAACTGCTGAGCCATCTCTCCAGCCCCCTTTATTAAATTTTTGAAACAGGGTCTCAGTATATTTCAGGGTGGCTTGGGATTCAGTACACAGTCCAAGTGCCTTTAGCTAGTAATTCTCCAGTCTTCCCAAGTACTGAGATTACAAACATGACCCTCTTTGCCCATCTTCATTTTAATTTTTCAAGGACCAAAAATGCACCTCAAATAGACTTCTAACCATCTCCACATACCTACAGGAGACAAATGATGAAAAATGGACACATATTTAAACTCAAGAGATGAACAATAATCACAAGTTAATGTAATGACTACGGAGCCATGCCCAGGTTACTGTAAACTTCAAAAGTACACAGGTTTGCTGTGTTCATGTCTCTAGGAGTCACAAGAACATTGTGCTGACTCAGCAGTGGGCTGTGGCAGTTAAAAGTAAGATAGACTCAAGGACATATCAAAGAACCAGGGGCCAGGAAATGTGACTACAGTTAAATCGGCAGAAAAGCCAGGTGTGGTAGCACACTCCGGTAATACTAATAGTCAGAAGAGGCAGAGGCAAGAAGAGCCCAAGTTCAAAGCCAGCCTCATCTATATTGCAAAAGTATGTCTTAAAACAAAATCCAAAAACGGTTAAAAAGAAAAGAATGTTCATTTATACACAGTAAAAAAGACTAAAAACTCAAGCTTATACCAAATGATAAAAAGTAGCCAGCAAGTTTTTTTAAGTATTACCAGCCAGAATTCAAAATGCCTTCTGGAGAGGAGGATGCCTAACAAAAGGCTAGTATTGAAAAGAAATGGAAAATAAGTTTAGAGCCAGTGACAGATCATGTATCACATGCTCACAGCCCCAGGACCCATCCCAGAGCCAAAATAAGAGATCTTGGTGCTAGTGACCTACAGAGGAACACTAAATGTCTTCCCAGAGCTCGGGATATGGTTACAGTAGAGCCCTTGACCAGAATGCACAAGACTTGTGTTCAATCCCTAGAATTGCAAAAGAACAACGGGAACAAAACAGGGATCCAGGGAGAGCAGGCTGGAGCCACCTGCCTCGCCCCACCTCCCACCCCCAGTGCTGGGATTAAAGGCATGCATCACCATGCTCAGCTTAAAACAGCAAAATTTATAACATGATGTAAGTTTTTAAAGCATCAGACTGTTATATATCATAATTTAAAGTATGAACATTTTGAAATGGAATGCTAAAAAGAAAATCAACTGTTTCTGGGTAATAAATCCAAACATTAAACAATTTTAAACCTAAAAAAAAGTTTGTTTTATATATATATATATATATATATATCCTTATCCTTTACTGGCCTAGAACTATTCAACTATGCAGTTGAATCTAGCCTTGAACTCTCCACCCTTCTGCCTCAACCTCCTGATTGCTGAGATTAAGATAGATACCAAGCACACCTAACTCTCTAGCCTTTCTATTTTAATAGAAAGAGAATGGACCAAGAAGATTGGCTAACTCTCCTTAGTAGCAGGCATTTCAGCAAATGTAAATCATCTGAAAGACTGACAGCATAAGTAAAGGCAGCATAACCCCTAGGAACAAAGTCCCACCCTTTGTTCCTACTGGAATATTCTCAGTATCTAAGTCCTCCAAACGGATCATGTACATAATAGACACGATGTATTTTATACAAGTGTGTGTGTGTGTGTAGTCATGACGCAACATAAAGAGTAAAGAGCAAGAAAGCAGCTCAGTGTTCAGTCTTCAGAACACAAGGGGATCAACACTTAAGAATGCTGACACAGAAGCTGACGGACCTCTCCAGCTTCATTACAGGAGATAAACTGAGCCTCGGTGCCGTCACTCACTTAGAACCAAAGTGCAAGAAGAACCTCCCCTCACACTGACTTCTCCACACTAGTCGGACAGAGCAGCAGGCAGTGCCATGAGCTGGCTTTGTCCAACCTGTACTATAGCAGCCAACTCGGTTAGGTCCTTCAGCCCCAGTTCACCTCGCTCTGCATCATTCTACCTTATCCCACAGCATCTCTTCCAGACAGACATTCTTTCCAAGATAGTCTCCACACACGGCTAAGTACAATTAAACGTAAGTATAAGCTGGGCGGCGGTGGCCACGCCTTTAAACCCAGCACTCGGGAGGCGGAGCCAGGCAGATCTCTGTGAGTTCAAGGCCAGCCTGGTCTACAGAGCGAGCTCCAGGACAGGCACCAAAACTACACAGAGAAACCCTGTCTCAAGAAATTAAATAAATAAATAAATGTATAAAAATGTCATAATGAAACTCATTACCTTGTATATTAAAAAATTAATAAAAGAAAAAGGATGAAGTCTCTATTGTCCCTTCTTCATGCATTGCTGAGTCATTTGTTTGTTTGTTTGTTTGTTTGCTTTTCTCCTTCGTAATGCTCTCCTAAGCCATCTATACTCACCTGCAGTTCACTGCACTGGGTATCACCCAAACAGCCCATCAGAGCTCTTTATAATTTCTGAAAGAGAGAAAAAAAGCCTTTAAATACCACAGATTGCCATATGTGGTGGCACACACCTGTAATCCCAGTACTGGAAAGACTAAGGCAGAAGAATCTTAGATTTGAGGTTAGCCTGGGCCATACATCAAAACGCTGTCTCCAAAAAATACACAACAAACAAAGACACGAAGAATGAACAATCAATGTATCTATCATTGCAGAAGCATCTGTATCCACTATGCACAGCATCTGGCCTTTCTGTCCACAGTAATGTAACCAGATATAGCAGAACTAGCCATGGACCAAATGCCCTGACACAGCCTCTAGACAGAAAAGCTTTTGCACTATTACTGAACTGGGCAACCTTGGGCAAGTCAGTTTCTCTAGGCCTACATTCCCTCATCTGGAAAATGAGAAAGTTAGTAGAGGCTTGCCTAGCATTCATAAAGTCTTGAGTTCAATACTCAGAACCGGCACAGTGACACATGTCTATAATCCCAATATCCAAAAAGTGGAGACAGGAGGATCAAAAGTTCAAAGTTGGGGATGGAAAGATGGTTCAGCACTTCTTGTTTTTTCAGAGGATCAGGATTCAATTCCCAGTACCTACATGGTAGCTCACATCATCTGTAACTCCAATTCCAGAGGATCCAGAGCCCTCTTCTATATCCAAGAGTACCAGACATGCATGTAGTACACATACATACAGACAAAAACATTCACATACATAAAACAAATCTAAAAATTTTTTATTTAAAAAAGTTTAAGGTTATCCTCAGCTACTTAGTTCAAAGACAGCCTAGGCCACAGGAAACTCATCTCAAAAATAAGGAAGGTAAAAAACGAGAAAGTAAAGCTAACCAGAGATAAAAGCGCAAAGCTTTCCAGAAAGAACACCAGAACACCATTCAACTGTTCTGTTACTACGTTAGTTCACAGTCAAGCCTAAATTTCCTCCTTCCCAAGATGGAAATAACTGTCTTGTAAGATGCTAGAGAATTGGGGATGAAAGGTTATAAAAAGTCCATAGTAAACAGATGGGGAAGCTTATCACAGAATCCAACAATAGAGGCTGGAGAGATGGCTCAGTAGTTAAGAGCACTGACTGTTCTTCCAGAGGACTCAGGTTCAGTTCCCAGCACCCACATGGCAGATCACAGCTGTCTGTAACTCCAGTTTTAGGGGATTTGATACTCTCATCAAATACAGACCTACATGTAGGCAAAACACCAATGCATGTGAAAAAATAAATAAATAAAAATAAAAAAATCTAACAACGGTAGTAGGGCGTAGTGGCACATGCCTTTACTCCCAGCACTCAGGAGACAGAGGCAGGATTTCTGTGAAAGGCCACTCTGGTCTACAAAGTGAATTCTAGGACAGCCAGGGTGACATAGAAAGACCTTGTCTCAAAACACAATAAACGAAAAAACATATAAATAAATAATGGTCAGCAAAATCAAAACTTACCCAGCCTGACCTCAAGACTAATTGTCTACTTAACAGTTTGACAGTAGACTGTCACTAACGTTTAACGTCACAGTAGAGCAGACTAGATATTCAGTGTCTAGTTCAACAGCCATGCCTTCTGGATTTCTCTCTACTTCTACCACTGCCAATCCACTTTAGGATCAGAGCGGTCTTCCAAAACTTAAAATGTCACCCAGCTATTTACCAAAGCCATGCAGAAGAAGAGGGAGACTGAGGGAGAACAGGGGCTTGGAGGAGGTGGGTGTTTGTTTTTAACTTTTTCATGTGGGGGCATGGTATGTGAATGTGTTATGTGTATACAGATACATTTAATATTTTTAAATTATTATATGTGCTAGTACCACAGAAGCCAGAAGACCTGAGCTATGGCAGTTAGTTGTGAGCCACCCAATGTGGGTGCTGGGTACTAAAATGTTCTTAACACTGAGCGATCTCTCCAACCCCATTCTTTTTGACTTTGTATATACTCATGTTGCTCAATTTAACTTACCATATGCAGACATGATTTTTGTGCAATTTTTCAAACTATATTATTTATAAATATACCTGACAGGCTGTGTTTACAAGAATATTTCCACCATAAGGTACATTTCCACAAAGGAAAGCGAAAAAGCAAACTCAGATGTGATAAGAAAACTGAAAATATGGCACAGAAATAAAACTCACAATCATTCACATTTCAGAGTAAATCAGCCCAAAACTGTGATGAGGACAGGAAAGATGGCTCAGTGGGTGAAGTTACTCTCTGCACAAGCCTGACACCTGAGTTTAATCTACAGATCCACTGAAGGTGGAGGTTGAGAGTCAACGCCACAGTTGCCCTTTGACCTCTACACATGCATACACAAACACTAAAACTTTTAATTAAATATATGTGTGTGTATACATTCATATATATGCATATATATGATAAACCAGGCTTTTTATTCAAAAGCTAGACAAATTTGTTTCACCAGACTCCCTGTTCTTAGAGAGCTGACCCAGAATGGTTATAAGCATACAAAATTGATAAGACTTTTGACTTAAATTGGAAACTTTCAATTTCTTTCAGATAACTGAAAGTGTAACAAATATATGACATGTATTTACCACATAAGTACTTATAGGTATAACATATGCAAGTAGTCTTCAGTCTACATCAGTGATAGTCTTAGAAAGAGGAATAATGACGATCAGATTCAGGATTTTCAAGTGTTGCGTCAGCCCCCCCTGGAGTGGCAGGAGAGTGTTTTGTACCACTGCTAGCTCATGCTACAGAAGTAACCCTGACACACCAACGCCCTAAAGAGATGGGTGAGCTGATGTGGCACTCTCTCCATGTTACACTTCACTTCTAGAAAACATTTCAAAGTACTACTTAGCAATCCAATTACATTTGCAAGTATGTTTACCTAAGTCTGTAAAAATAAACAACCTGAAGAACCTTATTGCTTGCACTGGGCCTGCATCAGGATCTTAAATAGTGATTGACAGACAATTATAGGCTGATTTGCATTCAGTGTTACTGTCAAGCCTACTTCTTAAACAGAGAACACAGATGCATTTATAAGATTTAGTTGACTTCCCTGAGGGGCCCTCTACACTATTCTCAGCTTTTCATGAAAACGTGACTTTTTTTTTAATTTCTTTCTAGACTTTTTTATTTCATGTGTATGAGTGTTTTGCCTATATGTCTGTCTGTCCACCACATACATGCCTGGTGCCCAGGTCAGAAGAGGATGCTGTATCCCCTGGAACAGATAGATGGTTGTAAGTGGTCATGTAGATACTGGGAACTGAACCCAGGTCCTCTGCAAGAGCAACAAGTGCTTTTAATGACTGAGCCATCTCTCCAGAGCATACGCTGCAACTTTTAAGCTTCACAAGGCCTTCCAGAAGCAGAAAGGTCTTCTGTTTCTTAGCATTTTTCTCCTAGCCATTGAAATCTGTAGAATCCCTATCTATACAGACTTTAAAGACAATGATGACTGGATTCTTTTAAGCTATATATATAAAGATGAAGTTCTTATTAACAAGGGCAAAAGGCAGGCTGGGCGGTGGTGGCACGCCTTTAATCCCAGCACTTGGGAAGCAGAGCCAGGAGGATCCCTGTGAGTTCGAGGCCAGCCTGGTCTACAGAGCGAGATCTAGGACAGGCACCAAAAGTACTCAGAGAAATCCTATCTCGGGGAAAGAAAAAAAAAAACGAACAATGGCAAAAGGCAAATTTCCCAGCTAAAAGAGAGGTACCAGACTGTATTAACTGACTCCTCCAAAAATACCACCTTATCTAAAAACAGTGCCCTAGCTTACCAGCAAAAAGACAGACTAAGAAGTCATGTCTTTACACAGTTCAAAGACAGAGACTTCTATTCTGCTGTAACCTTTGACACTATGGTTTTTCCTATTTTAGATACTTCGTGTAGCTGGTGGTGGTGATAGTTCAGGCCTTTAATCCCAACACTTGAGAGGCAGAGACAGGCGAATCTTTGAGTTCGAGGCCAGCCTGGTCTACAGACTGAGTTCCAGGACAGCCAGGGCTATGCAGAGAAACCTTGTCTTGAAAAACAAAATCAAACAAACAAAAAACTTCGTGTAACAATTTGCTTGATGGCCATCCACTAGCTTCACTTTGAAGAGAATACTAACACTTTGTCTGCATGAATGGAAACTGAAAAATGTCTGGACACAATTCGGGCTAATGCTGGAGGCCAAAGCAGGTACTTGGCTCCTGGCCACAGAACTACCTATGGATTTCAAAGAAAACAAGAGGAAGAGTTAAAACTGACAGGTCTAAGACAAGAATATGCCTCCATCCACACAACAAAAATAAACTTAAAACTCTGTATTTGCTCTGCCAAAAATGAAAATGACAATAAGCACTGCTGAGTTTCCACACCAGTAGAAGTGCTAAGTGCTGAAAGAGCTCGGTCTATGTCCACTCCCTTTCCTAAACTCCCCACTCGCTTTGTTGCATTTTAAAGAAAAAGTGTCGACTATATGCTTCAATCTCGAGGGGCTGAAGAATACAGCGTATTCTTAAAATGAAAAGTTTGTGAGGATTTCAAAATCTAGATGCCAAAATACATTAAGGGAGGGGTAGTAAACAAATCTGCAATAAATCAAATGACCATACTTATATTTTTCTAAAGCAGTGGTTCTTAACCTTCCTAATGCTGCAATCCTTTAATACAGTTCCTCATGTTATGGTGACCCCTGAACCATAAAATTATTTCATTGCCCCCCCCCAAAAGAGCTTAGCATCGATGGCATGCACCTTTAATCTCAGAACTCAGGGAGCAGTGGCAGGTTCCAGGCCAGCCTGGTCTACAGAGTGAGTTCCAGGATAGCTAGGGCTACACAGAGAAACCCTGTTTCAAAAAACAAAAAACAAAAACAAAAACAAAAAAAATTATTTTGTTGCTACTGTAAATTTGGTACTGTTAGAAATTGTAATGTAAATATCTTACATGCAGGATAGCTGATATGGAACTCCCAAAGGGATCAGGACCCACAGGTCGAGAACTGCTGTTCTACAGCAACCACAGTAAGGTATCGTTTTTGTTTGTTTGTTTGTTTTCGAGACAGGGTTTCTCTGTGTAGCTTGGTGCCCGTCCTGGAACTCGCTCTGTAGACCAGGCTGGCCTTGAACTCACAGGGATCCGCCTGCCTCTGCCTCCCAAGTGCCGGAATTAAAGTGCTAGGATACCACCTAGCCAGAGAAAGGTATCTTAAGTTGAGAAACTAGTTAAAAACTAAGAACAAAAAGTTTCTCTCTCCCTTGTACACAGTACAAACTGTTCACTTACATATATAATGTCCTTCAAATCCAAGGCAGTAAGCCAGGCTTGGGAGCATATCAGCACTTGGGAGTTCAAGGCCAGCCTTGTCTACTTAGCAAGTTCCAAGCCAGCCAAACCTACAGTAGTGAAACCCTATCCAAAAAAAAAATCCAAAGTATTACATGGGATAAACAAAACAATAACTTGAATTTACACACCATATAGGACCAGAAATGATGATAGTCATAGCACCAGTAAGCAACACTGAACTTAAGACTATCATTTCTGTTTCACAGTACTATCAGACATTTACTATTCCTTTTTTTTAGAAAATAAAAGGGGCTGAGGATGTAGTTCAGTCATTCTGCACTTGTCTAGCATGTGTGAACCCATAGGTCTCATACATAACAGCACCACAAAACAAAAAAGCTAAATAAAAAAATAATAATAGCAGAAGTGATTTGCTTGCTGGAAACGATTATCCAATGGAAATGGACTTCACAAAAGTCCCACAAACTGTAGGTGTGTGAACTTTATCTACTCAATTGCTTAAACTCAGTGCAGAATAAGTAATGGACATCAAAACAGATAAAATCCAGACCTTCCAATTAAAGTTACACAAGGAAATTTGAAGAGGCAAACTATAATTACTCCTGGAGAAGACACTGATCAAGGATAGCCACAAATAACATTTGGCTGTAGACACGCTCCACTATGTGTGAGTAAGTTGGAGCCACTAAAAAGGATGGTACAACTTTGCTAACTCTAGCCCTGCCTGTATCCCAACTGGCTGACTTGCTTGGAAAGTAGCTCCGGCCTTACCCTGGAGTTCGTTGCAATAAAAAGGGAAAACGGCACAGTTTTTAACCTCAGTCTCACCTTGCACATCTCGCCAGCACTGTAGTTCATTAGTGATCAATTACTTCATCCAGTTCCTGGGAAAAACAGAAAAGCAGAATATCTATACAATACCAGTTGGAGCCATTAGCAGTAGCAAATATTTATTGCCCTGAAGTAAAAGAACATGGAGACTTCAAGTGGAAAAAGTTACAAAAATGGTACACTATGCGCTTTGAGGTGAAAAAAATCTGTGTCTTTTACCTAAAACTGAAAATATTTTAAGTAACAGATTACAAAATGTTTTTAAATCTTAAACATAATAAAGTCATCTTTTCAGCACTGATTAGTCTTGCTTTCAAAAATAAAAGGGGGAGGAAAAGTCAAGGAGGGGAAAAATGCCATTAAAAGGCGGAAAAAAAGGCAAAAAGAAAGACAAAATAAGCCAAGATAAGGTCTCCGTCCTTTCCCCGCTCCGGGAATCCACTATCTCTGGAGTTACACTTTTCATTATATTAATGGCCTGCCTGAAAAGTGTAAGTTTGCAAGGGAGAAAGAATGCCAATTTCGGAGCTCCACCAAAACTTACAAGGTTCCCAACCCAAAAAGGAATCTGAAGACTCTGGCTTCCAGCCCTGTCTGAAAGGACCCTCAGCAAAGGCCAGGGGGCAGAAGACTCAAATTCGTTTGGGGAAGAGTAATCAAAGTTCCTAGCTAACTAAGACTGTGTGTCCCAGCCCGTGGAAGAAGAGAGAGAGAGATCTTTGGAGGCGACTTTCTCCAGGAAGAGATAGTGGTTTTGTTTTTGTAGATGTGCTCACGGGCCACGCACGTCCCAGGAGGGGGGCGGGGAGAGGGGGACCACAGTAAATCCTGGGCTCTGGGGCGCCCCCCTAACCCAGTTTTCGTGCGGTCCCCTTCCCCGGAGTCGCCGCCCCACCCCAGGTGGAAGTACTGACCCGGAGGGCAGCACTGCGCGCGGCGTGGGAGGCCGCCCGCTCCCCACCCTAAGCGGCGGCGACCCCGGGGCGCTGGGCGTGCGGGGACTCCGGGGCGG